>JAVSBS010005228.1:17464-28457 GCA_033124195.1 Coracias cyanogaster
CTGGGAAGCAGGGCTCCAAGACACCTCGTGGTTGCTCTGGAGGACAACAGAACAGTTCCCCTCTCCTCCTCCTTTTCCTTAGCTTTATAGCTGAGCTGATGTCACATGGTCTGGAATATCCCTTTGGTCAGTTTGGGTCAGCTGTCCTGGTTGTGTCCCCTCCCAAGAGCTTGGCCACCCCATCCCACTGTGGGGTGGAATGTTGGGAAGCGCCTTGGTGCTGTGGGAGCCCTGCTCAGGAGCAGTCACAACACTGGTGTGTAATCAATACCTTCTAGCTCCCAGCACAAAACCCTGCACCATGAGGGCTGCTGTGTGGAAAACCAGCTCAGCCAGACCCACTACAGCTTCCCCGTCTTTGTAGCTACTTTGAAGGAAGTAATAGCTACGTAGAAAAACAATGGATGAAATTTTGAAGCCTGTTTTGCCAAACAGCATGTTCTGATTAAGCAAAAAAGATTTACTGTCAAATGACAAGATTCGCTGTGCTCATTTGTATGCTTACAGTGCTCATCCTTTGCTTTCCAGCTTTATCTTCAGATGTAATGGTCCGGACATTCTTAGCTCTTAGAGTAACTTTGTTACTACAGATGTTTTATAACTATTTCATGAAGGGATTTAACTGAAACAGAAATAAATGGTTTCTGGAAACTTACCTTGCGTACTTGGCTTCCTTGATAATATTTATATTTTTCAAGGAAATCATGTATGAAAAGGTGCTCTCTTTCTGCTGCCACCACTACAGCTGCTGTGAGTATTAGGCAAAGAGCCATTATGCAGCAAATGTAAAACTCAACCAAATATTTTTTTTTATATTATTTATATCCTCAAGGGCGGATTTAGTACTTGGTCATCTTCAAGAGAATATTGATCCCCTTAAAGGAGTGTTTCTTCACCTAAGATAAAAATATTGACCAGTATCATGCCAGTGTTGTCTGTAATTTTTAGTTACGAGCTGATGCAGAGTGAGGGAATTGCTGGCTGTGAAGCATCGAAAGGATTGCGAATAGATAAAGGTTTATGCTCTAAGAGTCTTCCAGTGTTGTAATCAAACAACACTTGTAGCATTGTCTTATATGCAAGTGTTACACACTGTTGAGGTTTATTTTTATACAGTTGTTAAATCCGTGCTTCCAACTCCAAAGATCAACAAGGTGTCTTTTAAAAATTCTATATTATTTGAACTATTGGAAATTATTTTTTAAAACTCTCTGAATGAAGAAGAGACTAGAAGACAAGAGGGAATGGAAATAAACTTGAGTTCAGGAAGTTCTATCTAAACATGAGGAGGAACTTCTTTACTTTGATGGTGGCAGAGCACTGGAACAGGCTGCCCAGCGAGGTGGTGGAGGCTCTGTCTCTGAAGACATTCAGAACCCACCTGGATGCCTTCCTGTGTAACCTGCTTTGGGTGGCCCTGCTCTGGCAGGGGGGTTGAACCAGATGATCTCCAGAGGTCCCTTCCAACCCCCACCATGCTGGGATTCTGTGGTTACAGTTTGGTCAGGGTTCTGCATGCAAAATCTGAGCGTTTTGTCATTGGTGAGATTGTTTTTCTTTCCCCTTGATTTAGCATCAACTTGTTGACACTTGTCAAATTTTTAAAATGAAGCACTTTGAAGATTTCGGCTTATGTGTCAAATTGTCTGTATTCCTGATTTAGTCCCGCAATGGCATTGATGTACGTAAGTGTTTATTACCTTAATGCTTGCTCTGTTCAGAATCATCAGGTATCCAGTCTTCAATTATCATAGATGGCATTATTAATTAATTAAAAATGAACCTGTGCTTACTCCAAACCCTGTATGGATTATGAATCAGGTCATACTTCCTAGTAAGAAAGTTCTTGAGGAGAAAGCTTTTTGAGCAATTTTAAATGGACTTTTTCATCCCTTTTATGCAGGGGCAGGTTGGTGTATTAGAAGATACGCATTTGAATGAGGAAGAGGAGCTTAGAGGAGCTTAGCTTTTAAACTACAGATTGTAAGATTGTGAGTTATATTGATGTCCTTAAACGTGACTTTTATTCATTTTCAGATATATGTTGTTTCTCAAGGAGCATTAAGTATAGGAATAGCGAGGGGTTTTACCTTAATCTTGAAGGAATGCCAGATGGCAAGCAGGTGCGTTTCACTAGTGGTGAAAAGATAATTCTGAGTCCAAATTATTATTATTACAATATTAAATTGATTCCTATCTTGTCTCTGTGTATACATATGACGTGAGGTTTGATTAGCTGTCTCACATTGAGATAACCAGTTGGCAGAAATGGTACTAATAGGCAGTATCTTCAAAACATTTTTCTCTCGGCTCCCCAGGTGAGTTTGGATGTTTTTTGTATAAGGGAAAACAAAAGAAACTCTTATGGTTTGGGATTTTTTTGTGGGATTTTTTTTCTTCTTCCCCTTTGCAGGTGCTGTCATTCAGAACAGCTATGATCCTAGAAGTTTAACATTTAATAGAGACTCAAAGATGTGCTGAGAGGGTTTTCTCTACCGAGAAAGTGAACTCATACTATTGACTTTCTTACATAGCTTAGAAGCTCAGGTAAAAGCTCCCATCCAACGCATGGATTCACTGTAATTAAATACCTGTATTTATCTGGCTGCTAAATGGATAGAAGTGAATTTTGCCTGGTTTTCTTACTTTGTTCTAATACCTGTTTTTCACTGAAAACTTACACATAATTTCCAGCAATACGTGAAATAGTTGTCAAATACATGCCTCCCCAATCTAGTTTTATTTAGTTGTCATATGATTAGGTAGGTGTTACGCTGCTTGTAAGGAGAAGTAACACTTGGATTCTTCGGGTTTTTTCCTCCATGAGACATACAGACTAAGGTGGTGGCTTTTATTTTTTTTTTTTTCAGCATTCAAATTAAAGATACCTGAAGGATAAGTATGATGAAAGTGCAGCGATGATTGAAAGGTCAGCGGGCAGTTTTGATCAAGAGTGGATGGTTAGCATGTTATTTACCATGCAGTATCTTTCATCTCTTAATAGTCCTGTGTAGGTGGGGAATGCTACCTAACAAATGCTCCTCAAAAAGCATGGTAAAACTTTTTTTTTTCCCATTTTATTATTTGTAGCAGCTCCAGTCAAACATGGTTTTTGCAACTTTCTGTGGCAGTGAAGAAATTGTAGATTGAAGCATAAGAAGAGGTGTTTCTGCCAATTGCCTCTTACATTACTGGCACAGTATTAGCCAAGTGATATATGAATCAACTTGCTCCAGGCTTTCCTGATTGGCACAGTGTTCCTGAGCGTTCTGCTTGGTTCATACTGGTGGCTCAGATGTGGGAAAGTATGAGGATAATTTAAAGCAATAGCAAAGCCCTAATACTACCTTGCTGAAATAATCCATGTTTAATGTTTCTCTGCTCCATCAGTTTATTGAATACTGCTCCCAGTTTTATGGAAGGATGGAAGACTTGTAATAGCTGTAGAACACCTCAAAAAGAGGAAAAACAAACAAACAAAAAAAGAGCTATGTGAAAAAAACCAAACTTTTCTCTGAAGGGAAGTAAATGACAGTATCCAGGTATTGCTTAGGTCACATCTTGTATTGCAGTCTTATGGATTATGATGAAAGTTTCAATATACTCAAAAGGAGTTGTGGAAATTAAGGCCGGGCAGGAAACCTCTCCAGCGTTATTTACATAGACACCATCTGTGGTTTAGGAAGTCTGAGCCCCAAACTACTGGAGGTTGGGGGTATCATCAATTACTACTTAGTGTTTATTCTGTTTTACTCTTTTATTAGCTTCCTTCAGAGATGGTATGCTGGGCAAGGTGAAACTTGGCTTTGACTTTGACACATCTGTTCCTATTTCATGGGTTGTTCTTTGCTGACTGCAAGCAGGAAGAAAGGGCTAATAAGAGATTCTCTGCTCCTGGCTTGGCAGTGAGGTTCTCTCCTTCCTTCTCCTGCCCATCAGAATGCTGAGTAATGCCAACACCTCTGAAGACTGTTATCTACTATTTGAAATTGGGGAAGTTGCTGAGGAATGCCTTTCAGTCTTATTCTTTAGTCATGGAATTGAAAAAAAAAAAAAAAAATCAAAAGTCACATAGGATTGAGTAAAATTGACATTGTTTGTATAGTATCTCTACCCAAACTTGCTCAGTGTCTATTTCCCTGTGCTTTAGGAGTTTCAAGAGTTCCACTCTGTGTCTTCAGAGGAACTGACACACTTTTTGTAAAACAGTTAGTTGATTGAGGCTGGAGCTGTTCCTGAGGTTGCTCAATAGGAGCAGCCACCTTTCTCTAACTTTATTTGAAAACCCATACTTCATCTAATAATGCATCTAAAAAAATGTCAGTGAAGGGATGAATTCGGCATTTCCTTTTCTGCGTAATCATCGGGCACAGCATCCTCCTGTGCACGAGTAGAGCGATCTAGGTTGAGACGAATTCTCATCGTGCAACAAAATACCACGTGACCTCAAGCATTTCTTCATCTCCTATGTTGAAACAAGCACACGGGACGGCGCTCGGTGTTACTGCTCCCGAGTTTCACCAAGTAGATACGTATGACTTCAGGATTGCCTTCAGTCAGAAATCTTGAAGCGCAGCTTTGCTGGGTGGGTCTCTGAAGAATTTGAAAGAGCTCCATAGATAGGGCGTGTTTACCTTTGTCAAAGGAGTGAGCGTGAGTGTAATGCCTCTTCCTTGCTAATGTGCTTACGTTCTCCTCGACTGCAACATCATAAAGGTAGGAATTTATTTTTCTTTCCTTTTTTTACATTCCATTTTGTTGGTGGTTTTTTTTTTTTATTCCCCTCCCTATGGTCTGAATCATTAGCGTGCGCCAGTCTCTAACATTGTCTGTTTTATAGAGGAAAATTAGAGTAACTCTTACGATAATCTTCAGCTAAAGAGTGGAATCGGTGTTAATGAGACTGGCTATGTTGGCACTAAGTACTCCAGCCTATGAGAACTGCTTTTTATTTTAGTGAAAAGTAGTGCAGGTTACAGTAGTAGTTCTGCTTTCTTACTTTTTGTAGCATTATTCTATTAAGTGCTTGTAAGAGCACTTAACTGGAAGGGAGGAAAATTTCTTAACAGGGTAAAATAATGTTAGCTAATGATGGAAATGGGATTGCATGAAAAAAACCTTGGATTTAAATAGCTTGAAAAAGCGAGTTCTAATTTTGTTCTGTAAAATGCTAAGAAAAAAAACATTCTGTAAGAAATTTCTTTTATAAGACTTACCTATCTTATAGAAGACTTCTTCAAGATCTCAAGAAGCTACTGCTATAAATCACACATTTAAACAAGCTGCCAGAAAGGGTTTTTTCATAGTAATGCTGTAACATTCTGATGGAGGAACCCTGTTCATTTTTTCCTCTCACTTATTATAAAGTCTTCCTAATTTTAGCTAGCTTCCTAGCTTGGGTCAGATCTTCTGCACAGGTGCCACTGTTGATGAAGAGGCTGTGCTGGTACACATGGAGCTGAAGATCTCTCTTACATCTCTCTTTGTTAGGACATGAAAAGGATCCCAAAGAGTAGTTGAAATAATGAAATACCAGTTACGTTCTGGCTCCTCCTCTGGTTGGCTTTGTGGGTGGAGAGTATTTGGGCAGCTTAAACTGCAGAGAAGGGGGATAACCCACAGGAGGAGAACTGGGAGCAGTGGAACACAACAGACTTGGTTTAATGGCTGGTTCAGGGTGGTATAAAGATAATTAAATCAATGTACAAGCTTGAGCCACTACGTGTATCTGGTAGGTGAAGACCCTGTTTCAGGAAGCTGCAAATAGGACGGTTTCCCAGAGCGCAAATGCACCAGCCTTGTCCCTTTCCCTGCCTCCCAAGGGCTAAATTAAAACCTTGAGTCATCCTCTGTGCAGGCAGAGAAGCCAACAACCTCTGCCTCAGGTCGTCTCTCTAATTCCTTACTGTGCTGCTGTCTTCACATGTTTTGTGGTACTGTTGTACTTACAGAAACATGCTTGTCCTGGCCAGTGTGTACCCAAACGCTGCTCTGTTCTCTGCCCTTAACTCTTACCTTAAATAAGTGATGAAAAAGGCTCACAACTCTGGTAAAATCTGATTTATATAGCATAGCATTTTAGGTTAGACTTCAAGTTTTTATTGCAAATAGTATTTTGATAAGCTACAAGAAATGATCATTTTTGCACCTTTCGCCAAGAGTAATAATTTGACAAAAAGTGTCGTACTTTAAAAGATTTTTTTTTTTCCTTACATTCTGACAAGTGTTACTAAGGAGTTCTTGAAGCAACTGGTGTTGTCCCTATAGGTCTGTTCAAACTTTGTATATATTAAGCATCTGTTAAGAACCTGCTGTTTGCATAGGGCTTTTTTTTTTTTTCCCAAAGAACTATTTTTTAACCTCAGAATTATTGCAGATACTTTGAGTTATTTCATAGCTCTTTATCCAACTCTATCAACGTTACGGATTTTTAAAGCTGAGAAGCAGACACAGTTTGCACTCTGTATGGTGTGAGAGCTGTATTTCATTTCTCAGCAGCCTCTGACCAGCTAAAACCATTTTAGCTACTCAGAAATGATTTCCCTTTAAGTAGAGTGAGCGTGGTAACTTTCACCCAGAAAATGAATTATTTCAAACAAGTCTGGTTCTCTTCCCGCCCCCAGAGAACAAGGAAAAAGTATAAAACTCACTTGCCACCTTAATTGAGATTTATTCAAAGTGCTATTTTAGCTGGCTAAAATATAATAACCAAGTTACGAGGTAATGTGATGGAATAGTAAAAGAAGTAAAATACTCTAATTGCCCTATAACTGGGCACTTCAACTGTTTACAGTTGGGATTTGTACAAGCCGGGGAATAAATTTGCAGTTAAAGGTCTCGTAGCAATCTTAAATCAGCTGGTTTATGTGTATGAAGTATTCCAGTGTTTCATCATAAGAACCTTCAAGCCCAACAGCTCTTTTATTCTGTGCTGCCGCTGGTTGTATGGGGAGGTTCGGTAGGATCTCATTCATGCTGTGGCTCAGGTGAGGTGGAATTTTACTGCAATTGTGTTTTCGCATTTGGGCGAACAAGATGAGAAAAGACAAGGTGCAAAGAGATGGTAGCATCAATCCAGTGCCCTTCGTTCAGTTCTGTTCTCCACAAACCATAGTTCAAACCCTTCCTGGGGATTAGGTGTGAAATGCTGCTCGATCAAATGCAGAAAAGCAGCACCAAGAATTGCAGAAACAAGCGATGCCTCCAATTGGAGATATCTCCAACTAACAACTGATGCCTGAATGAAGGGCTTTGTCTGGAAGAATGCAGTGAGGTCAGGGTTGCTCTTATTGCCTGAGGGACTAGTAATTTTTCAGCATTATCAGTGGAGATGTTGATCTGGTGTCACATCCCGTGATTTCTCAAACTTGTAAGTCACAAGTGTGTCCAGAAGATGTATAAAGCAGCTGTTGTACGTTTGAAAGGCTTCATGGCACCACATCAACTGTCAGCGCTGGCACGGATACTAAACCATTAAGAAGTTGGGGTTTATGCTTGTGGGGGGTTTTGGCTTTTGTTAAAACTCACTTTTCTGTCGTATTGGGATTATTTTTTAAAAGCTGTCTCTCAGGTAGTGCTTCTGCCGTCTGCGGTAGGAAAAAGGTGCGTAACTGTTAGCAGCAAAATGCAGGTCCTGTGTTTCTTCACCTGTTTCACGGTGATGATTACAGTTGGGGTTCTTTAAACAACATGCTTTCTATTTTCAGCAGAACACAAATCTGCTGCTGCAACTTACATGTTATCTGTTGCATATATTGCTTAGTCTTAAGCAAAACCAAAACCTGTGATACGGTGGATCTGATCTTTATTTATGCTTCTAAAGCACTTTGGTTTAATGCTGATGATTAACAGCCTGGGACAGCTTTGTATCTCTTTTGATATCGGGAGATTTGATTTTTACCAGCAGTCACAGCACCAGCTTTACCACTTCTGCCAACTGATGAGAGAAACTGGAGAATTATGTTATTCTTGCTTTTTGCTGATTTAATCTTTCCCTGTTACACCTTTGGGTTTACACTAAGTAGAGAGTCAGTTAAGATGCTTAGGAAAAATTAAGGGTTCTTTCACTCGCATGTTTGTGGTAGTGATCCACGGAGTTTTCAAATGTATTCAGTGAATAAGGACAGGAAATCCTCCTGACACTCCTTCAAACCCAGATGTCACCTTCTCTTAGTCCTGGGTTTTGGAAATGCAGTTTTTGCAAGCAAGAGCTTTTCTGTGGAGAACGCAAAGCTTCAGCTCTGTTTCTGATTCATTCCCCAGACTGCAGCGCCCAGAAATTCCACCTCAGAGCAGCTCCTGAACTTGTTTTTCAAAATGTAGCGATGTGGCTTTTGTCAAACCAAAATTTGCCCTTTTCTGCTTAATGGCATTAAAAATTTGAGATTGTTTTGTTTTAATTGAATATATCAAGGATCCAAGGAACAGAGCTTTGAAAGAAACTTCACACTGGTACTTCCCAACTGTGTAGGCTTTCCTTTAATTATAAAGGATACAGTTCCTGAAGTAATCCTTCCTGATTTTCCTGTTCTGCACTAGCCCTTTTGAAACTAGATCAGGCTACAGAGGAGATCCTTCCTGAGCAAGGTGATTTAGGTTTCTTTACTTGGAGTATTTAGTTCCCAAGATGCAGGGGAAATTTCCTGTTTTCTAGAAGATCTTTATTTTGTTAGACTGACTTCCAGGTCCTTTTAGAGCAAGGACAACGATTCTAATTCTGTCAGTGAAAATAATCCTGGCAGTGCTGGTGTACATGTGGGAATCTGAGAAGAAGCAGGGTTTTTTCATGCCAGGTTGGGCAGAATATGGGTCATTTCTCACTCCTGCTTGCTTGGTACTGTTACAGGCTGTAAAGGAAAAACGTCCAGAGCTCAGGACTTGTAGCAGTGGGAGGTTCAGGCTGGCGAGGCTTTTGAGTTTCTTCTTGGAGCTGGTCCCAGATCAGAGCAAGCTGGATCTTTGTGTCCACTGCCCATTCTTTGGAAGCAGTGTGTGTGAGGGAAGGATAACAGTTTGGGACAGTTTACGCAAAGTAAAAAGATCAGCTGCCTTTGAAATCCAGTATCTATAGCCTGATCCCGGCACTGGAGCTGGTTGACACCACTTGTGGTTACACTGGAACGTTTGGTAATGAGCTCCTGGCAAAAGTGTCTTCTAGTTGTACGCTGATGTACTAGGGAAACAAACCTGGGTCCCAAGGACTGCAGTTGTAGAGCTGCTCAGAAGCAAAAATTTGTCGGCAGCATAGAATGAGCCTGTTGCAATACATGCTCCACTCACCCAAGAGATAAGAAACTGGTTCTTCCATTTCCCACCCAGATCTGGGCACTGTGTGAGGAAATGCCTGTCTACCTCACCGTCATTGCTCATAGTCCTGGGTGGCAGAGGGACAGCTGAAAGGCTTCCACCTGTTTGTTAGTCCCTTCAACCAGAGGACCCGTGGTGGATCCCTTCCTTTTCCCACTCACATGGGCACTTAGAAGAGACGTTCTCAACCTAAGGTTCTATGGCCAAAGGGTTGCCAGCCTTCCTAACCTGTTAGGATTTAACAAGCTACCAAAAATCTTCGGCTTAAACTCAAAACTAAACAGGATAGGCAACATAATTTAAAATCTGTGCAAGTGCTTGAGGTTGGTCTCAGTGTAATATTCCAGAACATTAGCCCTTGTGAGGGCGAAACCTTCTTTTCCAGAAAAAGTATCATGCAAACAATAACAGGAGAACTTTCTCCCATGTCGCCGGCAATGTGCCTTTCACTGGATGTGGACTGAAAGCAGAGTTTGCTCTCTGGCCATTCAACCTCTGCCTGGGGGATTGACACAGATGTGGGATTAAGGGTTCTGAGAAGTGACTCTGCCATGGTTATCCCAGGCACCTGGTAATCGGAAGGAGGAGAGATTAGCAACGGCAGCTATGGTTTTCTAACAGATGAAGCTTGCTAGAGACAAATTACCTGTGTGCTTTCTATGTCTCCTTTTCTCCATCTGGCCTCTTCTTGCACGGATCACACAGCTGTTGTTTAGGGACAAAAGAATCCAAAGTAAATAATTTAGAATGAAGTGGTCAAGTCATAAAGCAGAGAAGGCTGATAATGAGGATCAGCATTTGGGACAGCAGTTGCTGTAGATGTGGTGAGTAAATCATAGAGCTGGATTATTTGTATCCGTGATGCCGTAAAACCTTTTTGGCAGAGGGGATGGGATAACGATGAGTTCATCTTTAAAGGTGGCATTGAGTTCCAATACTAATTTTAATCAAATTTTTCTAGGAAGTAGCAAGTATGTATTTGTGGAGAAGGAGATAAGGAAAGCTAGTGCTGATCTGTTCTGCGTTAATTTGCCTTGAGTGGTGCTTCCTGAGATGGAGTCTTCTGTCAGGTGTCAGCTTCCTTCTCATAGAGAAAAACATACAGAGTGTGTGTGGGATACTTCGTGGGGTACTTCTCAGCAAGCTGAAAGGGCCACAGCTTGTCTGTTGTACAGGAGAAGAGAACCTTGCTTGTATATTATGATGTATGTGATAGAGTAGTATTTATGGAGTTCCTGTATATTGCAGGATCTCCATGATTGAAGGAAGGATAGAACTACTTAATCACGCAGCTAAACCTGCCAGCCATTTAAGAGCAAAGAGGGCAGAAAGAGAAACTGAAATGCTCGAGTCACTGCTGCCTGGGTGTGTTTGAAGGACTTCCTCACTTTCCAGGTGCTCTGGAAAGATTCTGATGAGAACTGAAGCTGAAAGGGAGACAGGAAATCAGCCCAATTACTTAAATAGCTGCTATTAGGAAGATGGAAATCTTCCAGATTGCTCAGGGAATGGCCTGATTTGCTGCAGTGAAAACACAGGTTGGATGTAGGGTGAGCATCCACTTTAAGGGTAATGAAACATAAGAATAGGCCACAGACAGATGCGGAATCTGAGCAACAGATTTCTAAGAATTACATGGACAACATTCACCAGGGATGGTCTAATTCCCTGTGTGCCAGGCAAGACC
>JAVSBS010005228.1:28557-38726 GCA_033124195.1 Coracias cyanogaster
GTACAAATACAGGGGATTACGGAAGGAGGGCCACGAAGATGATCCAAGAGCTGGAACCCCTCTCCTGCGATGAGAGGCCGAGGAGTTGTTCAACCTGGAGAAGAAGGCTCTGGAGAGACCTTATTGTGCCTTTCCAGTATCAGAAAGGATCCGACAAGAAAGCCTGGGAAGGACTTTTTACAAGGGCTTGTAGTGATAGGTCAAGGGGTAATGGCTTCAAACTGGAAGAGGGGAGATTTAGGTTAGAAATTGGAAAGACATTTTTTCACTCTGAGGGTGGTGAGTCAATGGAACAGGTTGCCCAGGGAGGCTGTAGATGCCCCAACACTGGATGTGTTCAAGATCAGGTTGGATGGGGCTTTGAACAACCTGGTCTAGTGGGAGGTGTCCCTGCCCATGGTAGGGGAATTGGTACTAGATGATCTTTAAGGTCCCTTCCAACCTAAACCATTCTCTAAAGTTTCAGAGAACCCACCTTACAATGGGTTTATTCAGTGTTTATGAGGAAGGATTTCAACTGAAATCTGTGGATTAGACCCCAAATCCCAGAATTCCCTTAAATTTTAAGATTAATCATGTTCTTAGGAGCTTAAAGAGATGTGTTAACTAGTTTAAGCCTGAAAAGGTTACAATGGTAAGGCATCAATGTGTGAGGGGAAAACATGAATTAGTAAGATCCCAATGATCCAATATGAAAACGTGCGCTACTGGGTTTTTCTAGGGTTTAAATGTTTTGGGCACTTATTCAGTCACAGCCCGTCTCACCCCAGCCCAACTATTAGTGCTCTTTCCATTGCATTTTAATAGATTGGCCTATTTTTATTACAGTCAGTTAGTGATATTTTGCAACGCAGTCTAGTTTAAAAATATAGATATATTAGGAAGCAGAACTGTATAATGAGTCCCTCCCCTGGTCTTCTAGGGCTGTTTGCAAGCCTTTATGTCTGACCTAAAATGTCATGTTTCAAAGCTCTGCTTCATTATCACGGCGCCTGCTCGCTATAGTTAAGGGGCTGTTAGCAGCCCCGTATAAATCCCTATTTCCAGGAGTTTATAACGCAGCAGTAAAAAATGGCTCTAGGCTGAAACTTGGCATATAAAGTCTCAGTGCAGGAACAATTGCGAATTTTTTCCCTCCTTTATTTTTTCGCTTATACACACACAATTCATTCAGTAGGTTTTTACTGTCCCCTTTTGGCATTTAACAAGATTAAATGGCTGGGTTATTAATATTTCAATACTGACTACTGTGCTTGGCCAGTAAATTGATTCACAGTGTCCGCTCACCCGGCTCTGCTCGATGGATACGAGTCACTGCTTCACAAACCTGCTGCAAGGCTTCAGCTTAGTGGAAACAGCCCCGTGTGGCTCACGGTGATTGTTTCTTTGCCTGCTGATTGAAGTGGGCTTCAGAGCTGGCTGTGTCCAAATCCAGAAAGCTGGTGAGAGTGCACGAATTGCGGTGTCCTGATCCACCAAGCTACACGTGGCTGCAAGCAAAACTGAAGTCGCATGGCACCTGCTCAAATACAGAGGAACAGGAAAGAGTCTGAAGTACTGTCTGTCCTCAGCATCATTTGATTTTATCTCTTGATCCTGTGTTTTGCTGTGAGATCTTCTGATGGGACATCTAATGCTGTGAGAAGACTCGGTTGAAGTTCTCCCAGCTCAACTCTTTCCTCGTTGAAGCCGTAGTTCAGTGAAATCAGTTATTTCCTTGCATTTTTTTTTTTTCTGGTTTACAGGAAATGTTAGTATGGAAAAAGTTATTTAAATTTATTACTCCTAGAAATTATAGAGAAATTACTTATTTCAGCCTTGCAGAAAACATTATAGTAACTTTTATTCAATTTTAGAATGTCTTTATAGGATATATAGTGTGTTTTGTACTGTAAAATCCTTACAACTAAATGAAGGATAACAGATTTCTAAATATATAATGTAGAATGCAAGGGTTAAAAATGAGACTTTTATAATGAAATGTTTTAGTTTACGTTAATTTTTTGTTTTCTTCAGGATCTGATTTTAGATATTTTGTTCTGGGCTCAGATTTGGTCACAGTTAAGTCATAGTGTTTCTTGCAAATCCCCCCAGAAGCTTCCTGTGCACAGCAACTTATCCTTGGTCCTGTCCTGTTTGCCAAGCCAGGCCCAAGGTATGCATTGCCATTAGCATATTCAGTAGCAGTAATTTAACAGCAAAGTAGCTTCATTATTACAGAATTGAGTCACTTCCTGGACACTCTTCTACCCACTTAGATTTAATTTACCAAGGCAGGCTAGGGAAGATCTGTTCTCTGTAGTATTTTCTGTCTATTGGTATGATAGATGATAAATTATTATTGTAAAAGATTTGACCAGGTCCTAAGCAGTCTGGGGTGGCTGAAATGAGAGAGCAGATTACCTCCCCCTGCAGATTTCAAGGGCCCTGCATTGCTTTATACCAGCCCGAAACTGAGCTCTGTTATTTTGTGCTGGATTATAATCCCACCTGCATGCTCTAAAGCAAGGGGTTTTCAGCTTCTTCTAACTGATTTTTATTTTTGCTTTCCTCCTGAGAAAGCTCCCTTGACTGGCTGCATCTGTGCTGTTGGTTCAGCCTGGGGACACCTGAGCATCTCCACAGCGCCTGCAGGTTCTGTAGGGTGTCCCCATTGGACCTGCAACACCAGCGCAGCCCATGCAGGCCAGGACAGTTTGTTCTTGTCAGCCCCCCCACCTCATCTCCTGCTCGTACCTTATCTTTAGGAAGTGTCCTGGCGGCTGGGAACCACTATCCTGCACAAGGTTCAATATGTTTTGTTTCATGCGCTTCCTTTGTAACACATCAGGAATAATTTTTAATTATCTCTTCATTTGCTCAGCATGGCACACATATTAAAGACGCTCAACAGCTGGTTCTGGTGGGAGAATATCTGGATGCCTATCAATGTCACGTGGGAACATTTTGTAGACCGTGATGGACTTGTCTTTCCCAAACCACATCAGTTATATGCCACGATACCATATGCTTTTGTGTTGCTGATTATCCGCTTCCTCAGTGAAAGGTAAGAAACATACACACAGTGCTTTGCTAATGTTAATCCTCGTTGATGCTAAGTGAGATATCTTTAGATCAATGATCTTACCTTTTCATAAAGGAGGATTAGTTGGTGGTTTACTAGAAAGATTTAGTACAGATAATATGGCAGGTGAAAAATTGGGAAATATTTTCACTCTCAGGAACCATCATCCAATCTAGAAGGAAAATATTTCTATCCAACTTTTCTAGGACAGTGTTTGGATAATTCTAATTTTCTTCTTTCACAAGAGACAAAATTAATACAAAACCATTTGGGTTTCCTTTTGCTTGTTCTCCTTTGGTGGAATAGTAGAGGCATTTGTCCTCCAAACCTTTCCTTTGGTCCTGCACCAGAACACTTGTAAGAGGCTGATAGATCCCAGGTGTCTAGCTGTAGCAAAACTAGGCAGACTGGAGGGATCTCAAAGCTTCCTGTGAACATTTTATGCAGACCTAGTAATACTAATTCATTTTTTCCTCACTTTGGCACCGAAAGATGGATTGCTTCTGCAGCTGGAATCTCATGGGACAGGCAGAGGTTGGCTCCACAGAAGAAAGCTACAAATATATTAAGATTTGCCGTGCTTTGACTTAATTGTACCTTATTTTTGCTTGGCTTTTTTTTTTCTCTCTAAAGAATGTGATTAGTAGGTTTTTACAATTATTTCAGGATAGAATGAGGAAATTTGGCATGTCGTAAGTTGGACAGACTTAAAACGGAACCAGATAAGATCATTCATGTTTGAGATCAAAAGTAATTTGGATCATATGTTTCTAACCAGTCCCAGTGTCTCCTGAGTAAATGCTTGCCCAACTGTGTGTCACTGCACTGCTATTGGAAATTGCTCGTATGAATAATTAGCCCACACATCTGGCCTGCAGTGAATCTGCCCGTGAATGAGGAAAACTGTCCGCTACTAGGAGTAATAAGGAATCAGTTGCTGATATCAGCAGGAGCAAAGGAGGCTCTTTCCGAAAAGCCTGCCCAAGTCGAGCAGCAAAGCATTTGGCATGCTCTGCAGCAATCTATATTGGAAAATGCAAGAGAAGGAGAAGCCTTCGGTCTCCGGTGGAGCTGGTGGGTGCCATAAGCCTCTAGTGTCCTGGGCAGTGGTGGCCCGGTGAAGCAATGTGCTAAATGACTATCGACCACTCCGAGAATTACCCCAGTTGCAATCTTCCAGCTCACATGGAGAGAGCATCTGTTCTTGTTTCACTCCCCCTTAACTGATGCTTAGCTCCAAAATGCCTCTGAAAAACACAGACACACAAAAATCAGCATCTTTCCTTTAGTTTTATAGCGTTTCACCGCCACAAACCTGAGTCCTTGGGCCTGCTTTTTTTGCATAACTGCCAAGCTGCTGTAGTTCTCCCTCAAGATCAGCTAAAGGGAGACTCCTTTATCTCACAGTGCGCTGTCATATCCTGTGACAGATTAAATTGCTTCGGATTTATTTTCCTCCTATCCTGGCACAAGAATAGCTAAAGCCTTGTAACTGTGTTGCATTTTTAAAGTTTTTCGTGGTATGTCTTTTCAGATATGTTGCTATACCTCTAGCAAAAGCCTTAGGTATAAAGAATGTAAGACGTGTGAAGCCCCAGCCTAATCCTGTTCTAGAGAGTTATTTCCGGGAGTGCTCAAAACATCCATCCCAAGTAAGGATTCTGATTCTTTTAAACTAGCTTTGGTTTTGGAAAATCCCAAGTCTTACTGTTTCAATCAGCTATCTGCAGTGACATCATGGGATGTGTTCCAGCTGATTGACAGATGACTTAATTTATTTGGGTTTTTGTTGCTGTTCTGCTGACAAGGGTATACGGCATCCAAAACAGAAAATATGTTTAAGATGTTTTAATTTTCTGGCATGCTGTTCTAGGTCAGACTGTTAATAATATTTCCAGTGAAGATCCATGTTCCATCTTTAACTCATTCTGCCTGGAGAAAACATCAGCTGACATCTGTTGTTGGAAAGTGGTATCCTATTTATTGCAAGCAATAATATTGGAACGCTGGCGTGGAAGCCTTTTGATCGGTTATATTGCTGCGTACTTAATCCTGGCTTACGTGGGAAAGAAAAGCCATCTCTCTATGACCTCCATGTTTGGCTATTGTTTTTTTCTTGTTCAATTTTAAAAACAATGTTTACCATCTCAGAAAATGAGGCAACTTGATTGTTGATGGGAAACAGGTACTATGCTATGAATGCAGCCTCAGAAAGTTCACTTACCTAACTACAGTTACTAAAGGATTGCAGTGTTCCAACACTGTTTTGAAAATAAATATACGCTTTCTTATAATGAGGGATATTGACACATGGAACTTCACTTTCTGTCCCTAACTCTGCTATTCTCTCGCTCTGTCTTTTGCCTGATATCATCAGGAATAGGCGCATTCGTGTTCACATATGAGCTCTTCTCTATCTGGGCAAGTATCCCAATTTCTGTTTCACGCCTTCTTTCTGCATGGTTGCAGTTTGAGGATTAGTCTCCAAAAGGAAGCATTGCATGTTTTCTACTCATCAGGACACGGGAAAGAGTCAGGCTGCCTCCCTTAGGCGTCCGGCATGCCCGGGAAAGCTTGCCAAGGTGTGGCTGGTGATGGAAGGCATCTAGGCTCTATCGTTGGTCAAAACAAAGTCATTATTCCTGCGTGGCAAGCAGAGAGCTTCTAGCCAGCAGGATGGGCTGCACACAGAGGCTGTTTGCACTCCTGCCCTCGCTGGCAGCCGAGGTGCCTTTGCTTACGTACCAGAGCTTTCTCTAATGCCAATTGAACAGGACTTACCTTGGTGGAGGCCAAGCTGGTGCAACTCTCTCTTTGCATACTAGCCTAAGGGGAAAGAGCTTCCCCAGGGATGAGTCCAACCCTGCTGTGCTCTCCTGAAGCAGCCCCAGGGGAGGTCAGCCCACACCTTCTTCACTTGGGGATGGAGGAGAGGAAGGAAGTCTACAGGCACTGGGCACCCAGAAATGCTGGAGCCACGCTGCCTTGTGCTTACTGCATGCTAGCAGGGCTGCACAGCAGAGCCCTTCACCTTCAGAGCTCACCAGAGACACCTGACTGTTGCCCTTGGGCTAGCTGCATTCCTAGGTAGTGCTTTCATCCTAATTTATTTTTAGTTGTCAAAAGGAGGCAGTCTGGATTTTGCTCAGTAAGATTAACTTAACTTGCCCTGTACCACAGAAGTACATTGGATTTGAGAATGGAGCTCAGATCACCTTAATTCCAAACCCACGTCTCACCTGGGAGACTCATTTAAATGTAATCTAATAATTATAATTAGGTGAGGTATTAGATGCTATGTGTTGATAGACGGCACTTCTCCCTCCAAGCCCAACCTGTTGCTTAGCAGTAGAAGTTGCATCTTGGAGACTATCAGAAGCCACCAGAAAGACAATAACACAGTTTGTTGATCTGTACATTTCACACCTGCTTTATTTCTAAAAATTAGTGTCTCAAAAATCCAGGGTTTCTGCATCACTCAAAAATTAAAGCAGAAAGGCAAAAAAAAAAAAAACCAACCCAGGATTTATCTGTGAGGCAAACCCCCATAGATAGTAATATTTTTAAATGAAAACCTTACAACAGGGGGCAGCTGATCTGCGAACTACAAACGAAATGAAAATGGCATTGGAGTGCATCTCATTGCTAACACTGTTCCATTCTTTGCAGTCAGATATTCAGGGCCTTGCCAAAAAGTGCAACTGTACTGTCCGTTTGGTGGAAAAGTGGTTCAGGAGACGGCGAAACCTTGAGATCCCAACAGTGCTGCGGAAATTCCAGGAAGCTTTGTAAGAAAAGAAACTGCTTTTGATTATTATGGGGTTTACTGTTTTGAGGGGAAAAAAAAAAAAAAAATTGAGGTCTCGGTTGCCTTTTAAGGAGGAGTCATTTCCAGAAAGCTGGGTCTGTCTGACCAGGGTTTTGGTTGGTGTGTACATAAACAAATTGAAGGGATCTAGCAGCATTTCTCCAAATGGGGTAACTTTAAAAGATTAGAAAAAGTTTCTCACAAAAAAAAAAGCAAACCCTTAAATATTTCACATTTTCCTTCACTGTGTAATAAAAGACTTACTTGGAGGCTCCTGCTACACAGTGCTTAATGAAAACACGCAGAGAATAGGAAAATATTGTTCTGTTTGCCAGTAACCATAGGGGAACAAAAATGCTTATTCACTCTTGTTTACGTACGTACCCACTGTTGTTCTGGGATGTTATTACATGTGTAGAGACTTGTTCAAGAGCAGGAATCGTGGCATCCAAACTAAATGCCAGCTGTCACAGCTTGAACGTGGGGTACTGTGCGAAACATGAGCTCAAATATGCTGATGAGAGTGGACTGTTGAGTAATTTTGAGTGGTAATAATGAATACGTAAAAGGTTTCCAAACCTCCTGCATATAATTGAAAACGGGAAAAGCATTCAAGAGTCTGATTTTTCACAAATGTATGAGAACTTCCCCATACCTAAACATTTTACTATATAACTATTCCAGTGTTATCCAAACTCTCATCCAAATTGCAAATTCCCAAACGGATATGGCTTTACTTACAGAGCTCATCCCTTTTGGATACTGAAATGAACTGTATAGGAAAGTGTAAAACACTTTCCTAATGTCCTGTGTGTTTGGATTTTGACTAGCATAATTACATTGGCAGAAATTCACGTGATTATAATATTTAACCTCTTTTAGTGTAGATTAGCTCAAGGAATAAGGGTTGAAAGTACTGCTCCAAAGCTCGAAGTTGAGAACTTTTCTCAAGATTCTTTTCAGTATGAATCAATATGATGATTTGATGATGTCCTCTGTTGGGCATAAACCCATTTGATAGCGATATCCCTGAAGCCTGAGTTGAGTAAACTCCCCTGGCAAACTGGCATCCATGGTTTGTTTCTGCCATTGTCTTGTGGATCAGTTAACTTTGTTTTACAAGCGACGGTAAGATTTCCTGCTATTGATAAAAGACTTGCCTGCTGCAGATGCGTGTCTCTGGTACTACACAGCCAAAGACCGAAATTAAAACTTGCTTGGCAGCTTGAGTGAGAATGAAGCAAACAGGTTTCTCTTGTGCAATTTTGTGAACCTTACTCTGCTCTTTGTCAGTGAATTTAATTGGATATAATTCTCAAGGCAACAAATGAGGACCAGAGTTATTCCATGCTAGTAGTCAGTGTTACAAGCGTTAGGAAATTTTTGAAAGCCTGCAATCTCCAGGATCATTTTTCTGAATCACAAGGAAAATCTGATGAGCCAGATCTAAACCATACTTAAGCTATTAGTGCTCCCAGTTAAGCAACGCTGGGGTGTGGAAAGCCCTTTGCACGAAACCTTCCCTGCCTTAAAAGACTTACCAGCCTTTAACTTCATCTACTAAATTCTTTCTTTGTTAGACTCAGTTCAAGAGAAAAGGTTCCTGAGGTTAAATCAGAAAATCCTTTTGCATGGCTGTTGTTCAGTGCTCTCCTTGGTAGCCAGGTTCAGAGCTTAAAAGGCACTTGGGTAAAATTTGGTGAATTTGGATGAGTTTTACTTTAGGTTTTGTGCACCAAATTTGCAAGGAAGCTTGGCTAAATACAAAATGAGGTAGTGCTCTGGCAGCCTTGCACGTGTAATGAATTCATCTGAAGCACGGAGCGTTTGTTGCCAAGTGTGTTCAATATATATTTGTGGGGCTGGGGACCAATGGCACAGTCTTTAGGTGCTCTGTGCTTTGGATCTGATTCAGAAAACCTCTTACACTTCCCAATCAACACAGAACCAGTCCCCCTGTAGCCACTGGGCTACTCACACTGCCCTTGCTTGAAACAGGAGGCGCAAGGGCAGAATCAGCCCCTGTGTAGAGGCTGTCCCATACCACGGTGTTATTTTTCCTGGCATCTCCTGGTTAACTCTGAGCCAGCTATTGCTTGTGGGTCCCACTCCCCTTCCATTTGCTCTCCTAATTTCCACCATGTACCTTTGAATTTTCCTGTGTGCGCAGTGGGTGTTCTGAAGTGTTATTTTTATATCATCTGAGGAAAGGTGGTTTAAAGTTGAAAAGTGGAACAATTGCTTATTACCAGTGCATCAAGTGGCTATTTTATAATTGTTTTCTTGACTTCTTCCACGGGCGTGAGGCATATTATCTTGTCTAGCCTCCACCATTCCATGTCCTCCTCTTTTGTTTGTTTTTCTTGTAAAATGCTAGCTCAGTCTTTGAACATCTCATTCTTTCCCCTGGGATATCAGCCTCCAGGTAAAGCAGGGCTCTGAAAGGAGGGGCTGCTTTTACAGACAGGTTCTCATCATCTTCTTTCATATGGCACTTCATTAATGTTTGCCAAAGACCACCATCGCATTTGTATACATCTTGCAGTCCATTAGTACAGTGTTCTTGAGGCTCTCTCTTCTCCTTTTTTTTGCAAATGTAGGTTTTCCAGGGGGCTGTTTGTTGCTCCCCTGGGGGATACCTCTTGTTCTATAGAATGTTCTCACCAGATCTGGGGCCATGTGCCTATCAACGACATGTGATCACAACCTTTCATAGCGTGTGAAGTCCCACAGTGTTTTCCTACTGATCTTCAAGAGCTCATCTGGGAAAGGTCAGGCTGGTTCCTGCCAAGAGGAAGAGTGGAAAGGAAGTTTTCCATCACCTGTAGAGGTGGGAGTGGGAATGCTCCAGCTGAGTCTCCAGCCACACCCAGTCCCAGGGACAATACCTCCCACGCAGGCTCCAGAGTCATTACCACGCTGATTGCTGGCTCCAAATCACAGCATCCTGCTCTGACGTATATAAGCAACAACATAGTTCACTAAGATACACAAGAACTTTTTTTCCCCTTTGCTGATGTAATAGATCGGTGGTGAAAACCTGAAAGTTTTATCTGCTTTGAATATCCATTTAAGCCACAGAAATCTTAGCTCAAACTCAAATGCTGGCACACCTAGTCAAAGATTGAGGCTTGTAGTTAATTCAGAGCTCTGTAGTTGTTGTTGTTACAGTTTCACAGGGCTCCCCTGTTTTCAACAATCAGACATCAAAAGATGTTAACCCAGCAATGGAAACAAGTCACTGTTGATGCTGGTTGTGATTGATCAGATCACATGGCTGAAAGACCGTATGGAGTC
>JAVSBS010005228.1:38759-49950 GCA_033124195.1 Coracias cyanogaster
ACTGTGCGATGTTCTTAGTCCAGTGTCAATGTTCTAGAGGGACTGACACAGTGGGAAAGGTTGGTGTTATCCAACATTAATTTTTAGGGAATTTATTACATTTGCTGTGACCGTTCTCTTGATCAGCTCATTCCTGGCTGCAAAATCACTACTGTAATCACAATCAAGATATCTGTATTGTGATAACATAAAATAATTTATTACTTTAGCAATTAGTCAAAGCTTAAGTATATAAATATTAATAAATCAGAGTTAATATATGTGACAACTCTTAACATAGAGCGTGAGGGCACATCTATGTGAAGATTGTCTGTGATACACAATGATTTGCAGTAATCCTGGCTCAGAACAACATCTATTAAAAAAAATATAATGCGTTATTCTTATTTTTTCATTTTAATTTTGCAGCTGGCGTTTTTCATTCTATCTTACATCCTCCATTGTTGGATTCATATTTCTGTACGATGTAAGTAAATCTTTTGAAGGATTAATATTCTTACATTTTTTAGCAAAATAAGCACTGATTTCTAGTACTTCTTGAAGTCCGTTGGAAGATTCACTGGCTTCAGTGACACTTTGGGTTCAGGTCTCTGATGTATGTAATCTAGATGATAGGCTGCAGTATGCACGGAGCTTTTACTTAATTTTGAAATTACCTTCTGAGCTTTTATGACAAAGTAATTTATAAGTAATCAGTATTTTTAAGGCAAGTTTAAGATGCCACACAGATGGTTTTACAACATGGCTTGTTAACACCTACGAATGCATCATGTGGCCACATTTTTCTCCAAAGGGGCTATAAAACTTTTTTGGCAGCACTTCGCAGGGTCACAACAATGGTGTATTTCATGGCTATTTATTGAGGTGCTGCTGCTGAGTCAGAAGTTGGGAATAACAGAGAGAGCGCTGCTTGTAACTCCTTGAGCACTGCCTGGGGTATCATTAATGCTCCTCCTCAGCAGCAAAATAGTTCTCAGCGTCTCCACATTCATCTGGCTCTTCTCCACAAACACTGTGTATCATCAGGAACCAGTGGTGTGTGTGTGGCTGGTAAACACAGCAAAATCTAATCACTGTGGTAACATATCTTGAGTAATTGCAGTAATAAAACATACGCCCACTGCCTTGGATGATGAAATGGTGAACTGGAAAGTTTCAGGTGTCCTAAAAAGAAGCCAAAAAGCTGGGACCAATGTAATAAATCTGAGATGTAAGATCCCTTTAGAAATTGGTAGAGAACAGTTATCAAGACTACAGCTTCTTAGTCTGCTCTGCTTAGAGAAATTTTAACTATTGAAGATTTTGAGTTAAGATGACTTGTTGTTGCTCAGCTGCTCAGTGTCTGAATCATCTGTCTTCCCCAGAAACCTTGGTTTTACGACATATGGCAGACGTGGGTTGGCTATCCGTTTCAGGTGAGCTTTCTGGCATTGGGCCATCAGCCTGGGGGCATTCCGGGTATTTCCCAACTGAAAAGGGTAATCCATAGAAGCACTTCTCCATCCCAACGGGCACCACCTAGAGAGGTGAGGCGCCAAAGCCAGTTGCCCCCTCCTGCTGACTGTTGCAAGACTTCTCTGGGATCTGCCTGTGCTGCAGCTTAGCCATCCAGCCAGACCACTATTATTTTCACCCATCCCAGGTTACCAGCTGCACACAGGAGATGCTACCTGTGTTACAGGTTTCAGTGCAGAACCTCGAAGCTTGCGCCAGGCCTGACGATGCTTTGAGGCACCACAGAATGATATTATACAGAGGACTATGGGGAGCAGCCCCAGTGCCCTGTGTCTGCTGGGCCCTGCTGCTCAGTCGTGCAGGTGGAGGGAGCACTGCAGGATCACCCAGAGCAGGGTGCCCAGGATCGTGTCCAGGTGGGTTTGGAATCTCTCCAGAGGAGGAGACTCCACAACCTCTCCGGGCAGCCTGGTCCGGGTCTCTGGCACCCACAGGAAAGAAGTTTTTCCTCATGTTGAGGTGGAACTTCCTGTGTTCTAGTTTGTGGCTGTTGCCCCTTGTCCTATCACTGGGCACCACTGAAAGAGCCTGGTCCCATCCTCTTGACCCCCGCACTTTAGGTATTGATGGGTATTGATAGATCCCCTCTTGGGCTTCTCTTCTCCAGCTCAGCAGCCCCAGGGCTCTCAGCCTTTCCTCAGCACAGAGATGTTCCAGTGCCCTCAGCATCTTCATAGCCTCTGCTGGACTCTCTCCAGTGGTTCCTTGTCTTTCTTGAACTGGGGAGCCCAGCACTGGACCCAGTACTCCAGAGGTGGCCTCCACAGGGCAGAGTAACTAAGCCTGCTCCCTGCACCCTGGGAAACATTGGGCCAAGGGAGCAGCCAAGCTCAGCATCTAGCCCTAAGCACACAAATAGGATTTTAGCATAAATAGCTGACATCTTAGTCATGGGAGGTGTGAATGTTTAAAATGTTAGTTGTTCACCAAAGTGGAGGGCTTTGTTTACTTGCAGTTGTTTGTAATTAAATGCAAAAGCACTCTGCATGTAGCTCTGAGAAAAACATACAAAAAAGCACATGAAAATTCAGAGGTGCTGGAGGAACTGCAGAAATGGAGAGTTTGGTCTGAGTAAAGGTTAAAATATTTGGCTCCCAGAACATCTCTCTTAATGAACCCCAGAACAGGGATTTAGTTTAGTTTAATTTTTTTAAGCAAGACTCAACAGAGGAGCAGAAGAAGTGAAGAAAGGGGGACAAAGAAGTAATTTCACTTGGCATTCCCTTTTTGCTATGCTCAGAGTTAACTGTGGTTTTCTTGGTTACAGACTCTGCTGCCATCCCAGTATTGGTACTACATGGCTGAGATTAGTTTTTACTGGTCTCTCTTATTTACGCTTGGGATCGACAACAAAAGGAAGGCAAGTTCTTGTGTTTGTTCGCACCTAGATCCGGGTTTAGAAGGAGCAGCACTGTCCTGATACTGGATGTGATGCAGCCACATGATGGCAGCATCCCTCTGTCCCTGGCACACCAGCACACGTCCAGGCTGCCAGGGCATCTCTGTGTGTGTTACAAGGCTTGCTCATACCTTCATCCGCACAGAAACCCTCCAAGAGCTGTACTTGCTCGGCTCTACCTTTTTTTAATTTTTTTTTCTTTTTTTGTCCTTCTCTCCTTCACAGGATTTTGTGGCTCATGTCATTCACCATTTGTTAGCCATTGGGATGATGAGTGGCTCTTGGTGTGGCAATTACGTGCGTCTTGGAACGCTGGTGATCTTTGTGCACGATACTGCAGATTTCTGGCTCGAGGTAACCCTGCCCTTCTGTCTTGTTTTGTTTAGCTAGGGGCTTTGGGGGTTTTGTTTCATTGCTGCCTAGATTCAGTTTTAATCTTTTTACAGTAAATTTCATATGATCCCTTCCTATCCCCATAGAGACACAACTTCACAGATACATAAATTGTAAGATAAAGAGCTTCTAGATCATTTAAGAGGATGCTCTGTTACAGAATCTGTTATGAGAAAAGAGCAGAAGAGAGGTTCTTCAGTAAGGAACGGGGACTGGAAATAGAGCTGCCTCCCTGGATTATTCTTCCTGTTCAAGTCAGACCAGGTTGGGGCTAGCCTGTGAGCAGCTTGTCATGAGAGCAACTCTCAAGGAAATTTAACAGCCAAAACTTTGGCTACTTCTCCAAACTGTCTTAATTTTGTCAGCATTCACAGCCCTGTGTTGATGCAGGGGTACCATCTACATTGTACATTTCTGGCTGGAGACACTCAAGCTGTCCCTGAACAAGGTATCACAGGTATCTACTGGAAAAAGAAAAGCTTCTTCCTCTGGACTGAAGGGGAAGTCCCTTCCCTGTACTAAATATCAATGTTTAGAAATGCTTTAGATTAAGAAGGGTCTTATTCTGACCACAGCAACTCGCTGCTGGGTTTCTTGGAGGTCAAATGCACGCTGTTTCCTTCTGTAGAGTTACCTGAAGTTTAGAACACTAGGATTGAGAGTGTGGTTCCATCACCTCTTTTGGTGGCAGTACCAGCATAAGCAGTCCTTGGAGGCTGTTGTCTGTCTGTGCTCATTTTCTCCCCTGATACTGGAACAAGCAATGGTGGGGTTGGGATTGGTCCAGATTAAACGTGTACATACAAGGATTTTTGCTGGGTTACTTCTAATCCTAAATTGCTTTGTGGTCCAGTTCACTGTGTGGCCTTACAAACAGTTGAGCTAACAACTGATAAGACAGCGGTCAGACAGAAACTGAAGTTGGGTACCAGAGTACCTTAATTCAGCCCTGCCACTCAAAAGTTCATCAAACTGTTCACACTAGAGAACAGCTGGTTGCACTCAACAGTGCCCAGGGTGATTCCTCTACGAAGCATGAAGAGTTGTGGAGTTCAGCTAGCAGAGAAGCAGCAATTATAATCTTTATTAGGAGGACAGAGACCAATGCTAGGATTCCCAGCTCTCCAAAAGGAGAAAGCAGAAGCTGAATCAGGCGCAGAAAGGGGTCAATAACATGCCCGCACCAGAACAAGGGGTCACTGCCGTTCCTGAGCATGCAGATGTGACCAGCAGCTTCTCTTTGATTCATCCCCTTTTTGAATCTGGTACAGGAGTGAGGGGTTACCTCTGTTTTCAAGAGCACTTTGTGTTTTCATGACACTTCTCTCTTCTCATCGGAGAGCTGCTCTTTAGGCCTTTGATACAGAGTCCTTTCCTCTAAGATGAAAGAAGAAATATAAACAGAGAATCTGTTTTGATACTGCTTTATTAGGTATCAGGAAAATGATTGCTCTGCATGTCACAGGGAGGAAATTTTCTCCCTGCTTAGGTGGAAGATGAGTCTTTGTTTATAAAAATGCAGAAAGGAAGTTATTTCAGAGAATGTTTGTAATATGTTTGATGGTTTTTATTCAATGCAGGCAGCCAAAATGTTTAATTACGCTCGCTGGGAGAAAACCTGCAATATACTCTTTATCATCTTTTCAATCGCATTCTTCATCACAAGAATCATCCTGTTCCCCTTCTGGTAAGCAATGTGTAATGTAGTCACCGGCTTTTATGTCATTCCCATTTCCACTGAGAGGTTATGGGCTGTGATGGGAAAGGGAAAGGGATGGATTATGCTTTAAAGAGCAGAAGCAAAACTTCCATTATTGTTGGCTACTAAAGGCTAGCAAGAAGAGCTGACAAAACCTGTAATTTTCTTTAAAAATGTAAGTAAAAGTAGCTTTTAAATGAGCCTATTGAAAATACAGTGACCTCAATAAAGGCTTTTCTGTATTATTTCACTTATTTTTATGAATTGTAGTTATGTGCTATGAGCTCCTGCATTTTCAAGGGGATTGAGCTACTTAACTAGGAGAAATCATTTTCCCTTCCATTCCACCCCTCCTGCTGTAGCTGTGTAGTCAGAGGATGGTGTCATTCCTATGTGATTGTAGTCAATTTTTTGTAGAGCCTTCTTCTTGCTACCTTGCTACCTCACCTCACTCACATGAGGAGCATTCCAAAAAGCTAAGATGAACTAATTAATGAAGTCAATGCAAATAAATCATGACTTGCTAAATACTCGCATGACTTTGGAGTGCTATGATTTAATCTGCTTTGGAGTATCCGCTTGGGTGCTTAGTGCTTAATGCTTAACATGTTTAGCTTTTAAAAAGTATTTAATGTGTTTTGTTGATTTGCTCCAGTTTGCCTTCTTGCCCCTCCCTGCATGTGGACAAAGCCTTAGAGACTCGAGCTGGTTAAATTAATAATTCTGAACATTGATTAACACAAGGTTTTAATTTCCTGTAGTATTTTCTCTCAGAAATGCTGATGTGTCTTGTACTTTATTGCTGGTTTTTTATTAACTATACAAGTGATCTCCAATCATTTTGCTTCACTGAGTTTCTTGTTGAGTTCTTGAGCTTGGAAGTGAAACATGATGAGATGAAAGCGACTCAAAGCCCCAGAAATATAGAAGTCTATAATAATTATAGTGAAGTCTGAAGATGGACAAAACGTATGTTAATTAACAAAAAGCCCTGTTGCAAAGCCTGTAGGATTTTCTCTGAAGTGTGGATTTCAGATTAGAAAGAATTTACGTTTAAAAAGTGGCATAGACAAGCTCCGAGTTGCATGGTATCTAGACCACACAGAGCTCAAGATCTGAAAAAAAAGAAAAAAAAGGAAAAGGATTTTTTTCCTAACCTTATTTAGAATACTTTCTTGCAAGACTCAAATTTCTCATCTTCTGAAGTTTATATTTCAATACAGATGCATGATCTAGTTAAGATTAATCTCGTTAATTAATCTGTCATCTTGTAGAGCTTTTTAATATTTTGTGGAAATAATTAATCAGTTTGGAATGTGAAATTAGAAGCAGTTTTAAGTAACATAGAGAAGAAATCTTGCACCATAACAGTGACCTTTCTTTTTCAGGATTCTTCGTGCCACGCTGTATCAGCCTACATACTACTCCACGACTCCTGTCATAGCGTATTTTTTATTCAATGGGCAGCTATTGATCCTTCAAGGATTGCATTTATATTGGGGATACTTAATTTTCAAGATTTTGAAAAGGTTCATTTTCTTAAAGGTAAGCAATTTCACTTCTGCAGAGACTTGCATGAAGTATAAACCAGACGCCTATACCTCCAATAGATTTACTTGGAATTTCTTACTCTTTTCCTGAACTTTCATGTCAGCACTTCTGATAGGCATCTACAAAGTATGGAGGTGTTCAGATGTGCTTTCTGTCTTTCATTGTCACACCTAAGGTCATAGATCAGAATATCAAAACTTTAGCTAGAACCTTTTTCTGCCTATATCTGATGTTGTGCCCTGATAACAAAGGAGAAATGAGCTCTCCCCAAAACTCAAGCACTAAGTGCAGAACTCTAGAAATTCCTGTGTTCCGAGTGAAAGCAATCTTTTCTCGCTGGACTTTGTAGGAACATACTAAAAAAGGAGAGGAGAGGTGAGTAATTAGATCTTTAAATACTGTAGCAAACTTGTAGTCAAAATTCTTCAGGTTTGTCTAAAGATGAGTTCAGCTTGAACTCAAGCAATTTAGAGTAAATGTGAGGTCACACAAGCACTGGTTTTAGAGTAAGAAAACCAAGTGAAGACGGTTATATTATGACACAAATACTGTCATATTAAAATAGAGTAGAGAAACGGAGCAGGTCTGGTGCTGCCATAATCTGCTTTTACTTCATAGACAAAACTCATGTGACAAAGAGCTATAAAGAAAACTCTGCTGCCATTTAGATCTTGTTTGATTGCCTCAAGTAGTAACTTTTTCACAAGGTCTCTTGTCATGAAGTGTGCGGTGTGGCGCAATGCAGGTAAGACATTTAGCAAAAAGCATTTAGAAGGGGCTTTGGAGAATGTCTCTTAGGATTTGGCACGAGCAGTTGCAGGTGTATGTGCTACTTAAGGTGTAACTTAAGTTGTGCTATTGAAAAATGGTATTTCTCTTGAGGGTCAAGATGCAAAAATTCACTTTAGCTGACTCTGTCCTTTTATCTGAAGCAATTAAGACTATGAATCTCCTTCAGGAAATAAATATTCCTTTCTACCAGCATTTAATTATTGTTTGAGTGATAACAGAAACCGTCCTGTAGTTACTGGATTCCTTCAAATCTTCTGCAAATAGACAGCTGGATGTCATAAGAAGACCCAACGTCTTCCCTAGAGGAAAACTGCCGTTACAAACTCAATCCCTGTTACACAGCAAACAGTTGTATGTAAGGGACAAATCTGTAGAAACGTCTTGCATTGTTCTGCTTCTAAAACACGCTTCTGTAGTCTGTTAGACACAGAAAAGCTTGTATTTCTTGCACGTCACTTGCCTCTGTTAGGTTAATTACAAAATTAGTTCTGGCCTAGCTTATTGAGTGTTAAAGTGGTTTACTTCTCATTTTCTTTTTTTGATTTTGGCCTTGTCTCTGTGCTGTCTCACAGAACTCTTCTGATGAGCTCAGGAGGGACATCCCTCTGCCTGAAGGAGAGAAAAGCTTTGGTGTAGTTCTCCATCCGCATTGCTTGAGGTTAGGGGAGTACAATGCAAGAAGGGCTTCAGATACAGCGCTGAGGAGGACGTTCCTAGGGCAGCTATATAAGGCCATTCTCCCCTGCCTGCTTATATGCCTTTGTAAGGGGGAGAAATGTTTTCTTTTCAGATAAGAGGTTTTTTTATATTAGTCATGGCTAAAAAATGGGAAAGCATCAAGCCTGCATCCCTACCACGGAGTTTTGATTCCTTATACAGCTCTCCAAGAAGCCGGTTTCCAAAAACCATTTTTGCAGTGGTAGCAGCAGCAGCCCGAGCCCTTCTCCGTCTGCATGACTTCAGCTGGCTTGCATGTGCAGCCTGTTTTCCATAGCGGTGGCAAACTTGGCCGTGAGAGCAGCCAGCGCCTCCAGAGCTGTGAAGGCGGTGTTGAAAAGAATGGTGTTTGCGAGGCAGCGTTTTTATACCAGCGTATTTGTTACAGGCGTACTCTGCGCAAATAACTGTTGCTATTTTAGTGAAATACCAGTAAACCATCATCCTTGTGTAGGAAGGGTTTTGTTTATCTGCCCAAGACTTAAGTTTTCATTCAGAAAACAGGCAATTTTTGACAGGGTTCGTGAAGCAACAGTTAGCCGCTTCAGATGGAAAAATGAAGTCATGATGTAACTGGGAACAGGAACTGATGTTGTTGTTTAAATGGAGGGAGCTCAGAGCATAGCAAGGGTGTAAGGGAATCTTTCAGTGCCCACTGTGCCTTGAGCCACCCTGCGTTGTTGGAGTCACCAGTAAAAGCCAGTATAGTGTGGCAGTTAACAACTCCTAGCATCCATCCAGGGGCAGGTGTCTCCCCTGACTGTATCCTTCTGGACCTTGATATCGCACTGCCTGAAGGACAGTGGGCTTGAATGTGTTTGTTCTCAGTGGGAGGTGCTGATGTCCATTGTCAAAGGACAGGCTGAAGGACTTGTCTGCATCAGACATGAAAGGTGGGACTCAGTGGGGAATGTGAACAGGAGCGCCCAAGTCTCCAGGATGTCACGTACCCACCCAGTCCCGTTTGCTGTTATTCAAATTAGAGCTGTGGGTCTAGATTCCATACTTGTATCTCCAGTCTGTGGCAGGAGGCTTTGTTAAAGGCAGGCATTAATAGAGAAACAACATCGAGCACTGCAGCTTTGTGAGCTGGTAGCTTCTTCCGTGCTTTACTCTTCTCACTCAGGAAGAGATGGCTTTTGTCTGAGACTGCTCAGAAGCTCTTAATCTCAGATGTCACCTCCCCTCGGCACTAATAAAGGGGACAATTATCCCAGTTAACCTCTGGGATAACTGCTCAGCTGACTGACATGCTTCAGCAGAAAAGAACTTGGACTAAGAATGTCATGATGTCCTTTTTTCCAACCCCTGCAGCCAGAGGTGAATAAAAATAAAGAAAAAGGAAAGAAGGGAGGAGAGGATGTTGCCCTGTCCCTCTGTGTCCTATTTTCTCAGGCATGGGAGTCTGGCACCGGAGCTGGGACAACAGAGCAGCACTGGTCTCCAGGCTCACAGGGCTTGTGCCACCTTTCCCCTGGCCCAGTCCCCCAGAAACACCCTTGAAAGGGGGAATTCTGCATCAACATGCTAAGAATTTGCATTAAGAAGTTCTTTATTTTCTATGGCAGTAAACTTGAGAGGACAGGAGTATTCAATTGTTCAAATCAACGATTGTTGTTACTTCTGGAAAATACAAAAATACCCAAAAAAGGAAGAAAAATGTCCTTCCTCATATGACATTTTGTGACCCTGTAAGGCATACACATGTAAGAAAAGCCCTTCAGGGTCAGACCTATAGCCGTGTATCTAGATCAGTCCTGCTGCAAGAGGCAGAAGAACATTCTTCAGCGTAATTTCTTTTCAAGTTAGGTCAGGCAATCGCAATGTTAGCTGCTGGCTGCCATCTTGATGTCCAAGGCCTTTTGTTGCTAGGAAACTCCGTGTGTTTCTGTAATATTGTTCAATTACATGGTGAAATTACCCCCCTATATCAGGTTTCAAGCACCACTGAAACATGTCTAGTCATCATGTCTGCACATATGAGAATATTTTAGGAAAATTGAAAAAACATACAGAGAAGTATGTACATGTGCACTGATTTAAAATATCTCGCCAGGAAAATCCCATGGAGATTAAACGTTGTATTTCCAAGGTCAGAAAAAGGGAGCGAATGACAGCAGCTTATAGCCACATTATTATGGCAAATTAAGACGTAAGATGTATGTTAAAACCATTACACTCTGAGTTAAGGTTTTGAGACTACAGTGCTTTTAAATCCTGAAAAATATGTGTAAGTTGTAGGAAATGGGCATGATGTCCACATGACTCAGATACTTCAAGGCTGATGCAAAGTCCATCAATGGCGGAAAGTAATGGCAGGTTTTTCACAGACCATAATGTGACCAGGAATATTTTTGCTTTCTCTGTTAATTTTTATCACTGTCAGACTGCCTTTTAAGGCAGTGAGCTTCTTAGTGATGGTCACCGGTTTTGAGGAGTCAGCAGCTGCAGTTTTGATCGACCACAGTTCTTCCCGCTTCCTGAAGCAGCAAAGACCCTGCAATGCTGTAGAGCAGGCTTTGGGACTTGTCACTCTTTTAAAAGAAATTAGCCGGTGCCACCTATGTATCTTCAATATTCCTTTGGTATTTTGTGCTCAGTAAGCAGGCGTTTTAGAGGTTTTGGTTGGGTGTATCCTTGTCCGTGGTTTACTTGTTCCTTATTTGGTCCAGATTCCGAAGGGAACAGTGAGAGTTAGCGTTCAAAGAATGACTAATGACAGAGGAGAGGTTGTTCTGTGGGAGTTGAACAGAGGAGAGGGTTTGGTTTCCTAAACTAGAGGCATGCAAGTTGTGTTTTCTTTTACTTAGGTGTTTTGTTAAGTCTGCACTGTGCCGATGGCCATCAGGGTGCTGATAAAACAGGCCAAGAGATGTGCTTGCCTTAATCCCAAGTAGGCATTTTTAAAGTAGTAATCTATTTTAGAGAATAACGCTAATCTAGTTAGTTACAATTTTGTGACTCTGGGGGACTGGACAGTTGTGGAAAAACTTCCTCTGGAGATGTTGTGGGTACTTTCTAGACTGAGAAGGGCCGGTACATACTGATGAGCGGCTGAGGGAACTGGGTTTGTTTAGTCTAGAGAAGAGGAGACTGAGAGGAGACCTCATTGCCCTCTACAACTA
>JAVSBS010005228.1:53880-64458 GCA_033124195.1 Coracias cyanogaster
CCAGGGAAGTTGTGGATGCTCCATCACTAGATGTGTTCAAGGCCAGGTTGGATGGAGCCTTGAGCAACCTGGTCTAGTGGGAGGTGTCCCTGCCCATGGCAGGGGGGTTGGAACTAGAGGATCTTTAAGGTCCCTTCCAACTTAAACCGTTCTATGATACTTGTTCGGCAGGTGACTTGAAAATTAGGTTGATTATGTTGAAGTATGGAGACAACCTTTTAGATACATCACAAATGGAACAGAATGCCTCCAAACAATGAAAACAGAAGTGAGCGCCTTTGTGGACACCTGATAGAAATGCCTGTCATTTGCATGGTTCTAAACTTTGTGGTTTCCGGTTCAATAGTGCTGCAGGGCTTCTGTAGGAGTATTCTTTAGCGGCTGTGTTGTTTCAAAATGTTCATCTTAAGTGCAGCATCATACCTCACTGAGAAAAGTGCAAGTGTCTGATCAGCTGTTTTGTAGCCAAAAAAGCATTTCTAAGGAATAAAAGCACGTGTTCTGATAAAAGTTCATACCGCTGAACTCCTTGGCTTAGCACAAGTTCTGTCCTAGGGTAAAAAAAAGTTCACTATAGAGAACAGCATCAAATGCCTATTATACTGTTCTTTGTTTCTTTGCCAACTGTGGATTTAAAATGGGAATAATTCAAAAAGCAGTGGGACGTTATGACTCACTCGGTACCTCCTGGGCTTTTGACATTATCGTAAAGCCACATACACTTGAGCACGAGGTTTAGTTGGTGGATTTCAATAACACAGCGAGCAGACTTTATTGAAACCGCAGAGTACCTGATTAACCATAAACAATGATTGATTTCTTCTGAACAGTCAGGGCTTTATAGCTCCAGTTACAGGTGTGTTATGCTGAGTGACAACTCGAGTGATGCTCTTCTGAGGTTAAAATTATTCCTTCACTCAAAATCAGGTTCTAATAGTAACATCCAGTTTTATGAGATGACTCTTTTCAATATTTGTAGAATTAGTGTAACTTTAAATTTGTTTTTCACGCTTCGTCTTTGAGTTCCCTCTGAAAACTCCCCGTGGAAAGCTTGAGGAATGGGTATTCCATAGAAGAGAGAGATTAAATAAGAGGAGTTTTGGCCACAAGATGTCCAATACAACTAACATAGGATGTCTACATCTTCATTTAAAAGCTGCAGAAAGCAGAGTCCAGCAGCGCATCTTCCATGGAAGAGCAACATTATTTATGTCGCATAGTGTGTATAAGCTGAAAAGGGAAATATATTTTCCAATAAAATCTTCCAGGCTGGAAATATAGAAGTTTGCTTGAATCCAAATGTGTATTGCTCAGTCTCCACAGGAAAGTAAAGGCGTATTAAGTCATCTGTTAGCTGAGTTGAATTATTGATGTTGAATTAAAGAGGTTGAACTCAGAGATTCATCAACTTTATAGTATTATTTGTTAGAAAAGTGCCCCTTCTATCTATTTGGACTGACTTTTTATTATCTCTCTTGTTTATGATCTCTTTTATTTGAGTCAGTGGTTGCTGACCTGACTAATGGCTTTCATCTTGGTACTGCAAGCTGTTCCCATATGTGCAGGTGCTGTGGAATTTATTGTCTTTACATTGAAAAATCGAGATCTAGTCAATATGCTTGTAGATATTTACATGAAAGTATTCTTAAGGTAGAATTAAGGTATAAGATTTAGGGTATTCTTATTTTAATATAAGATACATTTAAGAGTCAGGAAGTTTTGACTGAAAGATAAGAATAAACATTTGAAAATCCAAAACCTGAAATGTCACCAAATCAGAAAAAAACCAAAACAACCCAGAATTTATAATTCCAGAATCAGCCATGAATTGCCTTTATATATCTGTACCTTATAGAAGAAGTCCAGTCAACTGTGTGGACATAAATTATGCTTAACCTAAAAGATTAATTGGTTTTAGTCTTGTCCAGGCGGGGATAAAATTGGAATCTCGGTATGCTGCTGAGATACCTTGAGTCAGTGTTGATCCTACCAGGTGAGCTGGGCCTGGTGGATCTCCAACCCGCCCCACAGACACAGTTACACCAGTGAGAAGGAGCTTGAACTGGCACAGACTGGTCTTGCCTGCTTTCACCTGTGGTCAGGCACAGCAAGCCTGCATCTGCCTCTCTATTCAGCAGGATAGCTGAGAAAGCCAACAAAGACGCATCCACCCACCACTGTCCTCCCAGCCTCACACAGTGAGTTTGTGGAGTGGACGCTACACTCTGGCCTTCGTAACACCAACTGCAGCTATTGCGTGACCTAGAAAGTACATGCCTTTGTCAGGGAGAACCCAGGAGAAGTGGGATCAAAAGGTCTTTCATGAAAAAAAGGTAGCAGCTGAACTTCAGTCCAGAAATGTCTTCTGCTGGGATATCTCCCAGCCAGATTCTTGTTCTCCATGCTGTGCCTCAGTGACTGTTGCTGTTCTGGAGCTGTCATTATAGTAATAGCTTACACTGAGGCCTCGGCCTGCTGCTCACAGTGACCCACATTGACCAGGTGCTGGCCAGCAAGCGCCCTTCCTCTTCTGAGGAAGCAGAAGGAATGTTGCTGAGGCTTCCTCCCTGTTTATGTCTTTCCCTCTGCTCTTACGCTTCCTATCGCGTAGCAGATATGAAGCCATGGCTGCATTAGGACCCCTGCATACGTGTGGGCAAAGATACCATGTGCCCAGTAAAGGGGAGCAAGAGAGAAGGGTGGTGTCTGCCCAGTCCCCCTTCTCCAGCACTGAGCTTCAGCTGGTGTCACCAGCACACGGGAACAGGAAGCCCACATTTCCATCTGTGTTCCAGCACAGCCGTGTCCTTCTCCCAGTGCTCTCATCAGCTGCAGCAGAAAGAGTCCAGCGCCAAGAGCTTGTCAAGAGGGAAGTGATTCCTGAGTGCTTTATTAAGAGACAAACTTGCACAATCAGGAGTAAATTGTCTGTTAGTTTAGATGGAGATTTGACCAACGTTTTTCCACTTCCAAAAGGCTGGTAAGTGGCCTATGCAGTTTGCTCATGTCTTAATTTCAAGAAGTCTTTTTCCTTGGTGAAGTGTTTTGGAAGGCACTTTACTGTTACGTAATAAGATGTGGTGCTAATGACTTGAATGATACACGTTCTAACAGCAGTGAAATGCAAGAAGCCAAAACTACCCTAACAAATACAGTTCATTTAACTAAAAGAGGCAGACTGAGCAGCAGGTGGAAGGGTTAAACAAAAGGAAAAAAGATTATAAAAGTTTGCGGCTTTGGCTTCACTACAAATGGCTCTCTTGAAGACTTTATAGCATTAGTGTTGCTTCTCATAAACCTTGAAACCATTCATCCATTTAGAAAGATTAAATTGGTTAGTCATCCAGAACATAAAATATACACATCCATTTTGTCTGTTACCCTAAACCATCTGAAGTACAATAAATGGAGTTGATGCCATTAAACCAAAGCATTGAGTATTAATGATGGCCTCAGCTGTGGAAGTTACAGTTTGCCAGCGCTTGTGTTTCTGGTAGTATGTTCATCTGTTGTTGCTCAGGGATGGTGAGAGCGGAGTCTTTGAGTTGGAAAACACAACCGTAATATATGATGTGAGGGGCTCAGAGAAAACATCTTGGTATTAAAGCAGGGAAAAGCCTAGAAATGTTACAGGTTTTGTTATTCTTAGAAGGTCAAAGCTAAGGGGCACAAACTTCGCTTGCAATATCTTAGTATATTTATAACGGTCTGTTAAACAGTTTGCAAAGACAGGTCTGTTTGGTTTTCTGGATACAGATGGAGTTATTGCTATTTAAAGTTCTCTTCTGTCACTTAAGCTAGGCAAAAATGGCCAGGCTATTCTAAAGCAAGAATGTGTAGAGGCGCTTGGTCAGGAAGCAGGTTCATGATTAAAAATAAAATTAAAATTTGATTCAGCAGCATTTTTTCTTTGCTAATGTCAGGATTTCAGAAGTAGCACTCTTTGCCAGAACAAAGCAAATCTGCAGTGGTTGCTTCAGAACACAAAGACATTTAATTCCTGCTGCTTTGACATATGTGAGACATTATCTCAAACGCAGGGATTTCCAGTGTGCTGGAAAACACATTTACATGTTTTTTAATTACTACATATAGCGCCTTTAATCAGAACATCCAGCTTGACAGCATTAAAACTGGGAAGTAAATCCTATCCGAGTTTCCAGTTCCATGCTGGAAATGCCAGTGCTCATTCCTATAGGAGACAGGAGTCGATGTCACGTATCAGCTGTCCTTCAAAGCAACGCGGATCCCCAGCTATTCGCAAGCAAATGCTTGAGTACCAACAAGGTCTGTGGGCCACAGGGAGGTACCCCAAACAAAATACCTGCTCACGAGCTTCACTGACTCATGTCCATTCAAACCGAGTACAAAGTCACTCTTCCCCATCGCCTGGGCAGCCTCAGCTGGAGCCTGCTCAGGAAGATGAGGGTGCTTCAGTGAGCCTGGCAGGTTCTGCATCAGATGCTCTACTTAGGTTTGCTTGGCTTTTTTTTTTTTTTTTTTCCCTGGTGGCAAAAAAGTAACCAGCCTCCTTCCAAACCCTCAACATTTGTCTTTTGCTGCAAATCTGAATCACAGGAGGTGAGAGAGATGATCCGAAAGAGGCAGAACCCCATCAACAGTTTGTATGGGAAAGTCTTCCCTTTAACTGATGGTGTGCCAAGTTTATTTTACAGTATTTACAGTAAGATTTGTTTGTTTGGATGCCCCTTCTACGTTGTTAGGGGAAGAAGCAAAAGAAAATCTCCCGGAAGTTTATAGTATCTGAGGCTTTAGTTTTCTTTCTAGTCCTATGTGTTTTACTAGAAGTGTAATATATGGAGGGATATGAGACTGCAATTGGATGAGTTATTACTGAGTTATTATAAGTCACTTATTTTCTCTATGTGAATTTGGTGCTTAAGAAAGACCTGGGAGAAGCAGGTTAAGAAAGCAAAATTGTTAGTTCATTTCAAGAGCAGATACAGGGCAGGCAGGAACAACAACGTGTCTCCTTTCTGTGTCTCACCTCTGACGCTGGCACATCGCTCCAGGAGCAGGAAGAACGTGCAGTCTCTGCCCGTTTAGTCGAGGACCAGAGAGATGACAAGGAAAACCAGTTGATCCATGATGGAGCGGTCCCTGGTGTGGCTGTACCAGCAGCAGATTGCCTGTGCAAGGGCCAAATGTCTGCCGGCTCCAGCACACAGCTCCGGAGGCCACGTACCCTGTTAAGAAGAGAAGCCTCAGGTCTCCCCCAGCAGACAGTCCTGCATTAAAAAAGACACCACAACACCTGCAGTCCTCAAACATCAACACCACTGACTATCTGCCTGCTAAATTTTGGGACTTAAGATACCCTGGTGCTAATGGGTAAATTGTCAGCCACAGTGTGAGGGCTCAGGTTTTGATCCTCAGCTACGGGGAAACTCCCGGTTTTAAGTGAGAGGTGGTCTGTTACATCATGAAGTGCTGGAAAGGGAATGACTATTGTCCATCTCTTCCAGCACAAGAACCAGCAGCTATCGAGCGAGTCTGTCAGGTGGTATCAGCTCTACCAGGCATCTTCCAAGTAACTAGAAGCGACAGCCGATGGCTGCTGCTAATCGCACAGGAAACTGCTGGAGGTGGAAAAGGTTTCTTAGGTGCCTGTTTTAGTCTCATTTCTATTCTCAGTCATTGCTTAGGCAGAAGGAAGCATTTGCTTGGTTAACAGCATCTTTAACTAGAGCATCTGGCCCTGAGCCTGCAGAGCAGGTCACCTCACCCGTTTCTACAGAAAGTCCTTCCCGGGAGGCAAGTACTGCTTGTGTAAGATTGATGTACTGAAAGGGAAATAGAGGTGTTTGGTTTTAATACCAAAGCCTTGACTGTTTGACCCAAACTTCTGAGCAAATGGTAGGGTCTTGGGTTACGGTAGGAGTTTAGAAGTAAGAGACTAAGGGTTTATTTCATGTGCCGTGACAAATAGCGCAGAATTGTCTTAACCTCTCCCTAACCCTTGCTGGGAAATACTGGGTAGACACAATGTCTTTTCTCTGTGTGGTAGAAACATTCATTAGCAAGTGCCATGTTTGACTGTGTGGGGATGAAGCATGATTGCCAAATGCTAGAAACTGTTCCTTTAGAGCTGGGAAAGGATTTTGGTAAGGGCAGAGTGTCTTGCTCTCCCTCTTGCATCCCTGCTAACAGAGCAGCCATCCCCTCCTCGCTGGCAATTCCCTTAGCAGGACAGTGTACCCAAGATGTATATGATAGCTGTATGGCCATGGCCTCCTCTTTGCAAATGTTGATGTGATGTATACACCATCAAGGAGGGAAGAACATTTTAGGGTCAGGAAGTCTCATTTTAGGGTCAATAATTCTCTTTAAGCGAAGCTGATAGCGGGAGATGCTGGCACAACTAGTCCCTGTTTAGTTTATACCTGTCAGGAGCAGGCAGCCTCTCAACTCCTGTGTTTGGACGAGTGTATTCATCATATTTAGCTTTCCTACAATATTCTTTTCATCTTCTCGGCACTTCATGATTGTTAATTAATCCCCCATCACCCAGGGATTATGAGGAACACTTTACGAGGGAAAGTGGAAACAAGCAAGAAGAGGTCAAATGCCTGGGCCAAGGTCATGGAAGAAATTTTCTCTAAAGAACATTAGGTTCTGCAAGTTGAAAGTGTTGTGAGCTGGTCTGTCCTTGGATGTCAGCCTCCCTTTGGCAGGACGGGGCATTTCTGGGGGGCACTTCTGATATTGTCTGGTGTATTAAGAGCTCCCCTTTCATTTGTTCCCTTTATCACATTTACTTTTTGGAGGACACAGGAGTTTTGTCTTCAGAGGATGATAGGGAATTTCCAAGAAGGGAGAATGTCTCACATTCAGGGACTTTCACGCACCACCTTTTCATTTTGCAGTTACAAATGGGGGCACCTGACTAATGAAATAAATTGGTTATTTTTTCAAAGTCATTGCAAAGATCCAGATACCCAGTTCAAGTAACAAGTGATGGGACAAGAGGAAATGGCCACAAGTTGTGACAAGAGAAGTTTAGATTGGATGTTAGGAAGAATTTCTTTACTGAAGGGGTTATCAGGCATTGGAATGGGTTGCCCAGGGCAGTGGTGGAGTCCCCATCCCTGGAGGTATTTGAAAGATGTACAGACGTGGTGCTCAGGGATATGGTTTACTCGAGGACTTGTTAGGGTTAGGTTAATGAATGGACTCGATGATCTCAAGGGTCTTTTCCGATCTAGACAATTCTGTGATTCAGTCTAAAAATAAAAGACTTGCTTGCCTGGCACTGCAGGGCTTTTTTGAAAGGTCTGCACTCAACATGTAGTAGCTTACCTGACAGTAAATACCACAAGTAGAGAATATGCTCACAGTGCTTTCTTCTCCCTAGGACTTGAAGGATGACAGGAGCGATGAAGAGGAAGAAGATTCTGTTACAGATAATGAAGAGGAGGCTACAAAGAATGGCAACAAGAACGGCTGTGGGTCAAGCAAACATCTCCTAACCAGCAGTCACCACTAGCCCCCTCCTGCCTCACCTCCTGCAGTGATTTCTGCTCTGGTTTTAACCCAACCTACAGGATAGAATTTAAGTCCAAAGGCTTATGAGAGACTGTGATTGGTTTCTTGTGGACTACTGGACCTGGAAAAGAGCCCAGTTTAGAGGGGAGGGAAAAATTGCATAACATGACAAAATGTGTTAATGACTCATGTTCTGAATCATTGCAAAGTGTCTGGAAAGACGTTTGGACACAGCGACTGACAGTGCGCAACAAGGTCAAAACTCAGGAGCATCGGATCTTTTACTGTCTCATTGATTCTAAGGTAGTTTTTCAATCTGCTATAAGATAGATTTCACCAAGCAGTGTAATTCACAGAAGTTTTGCGGTAGGTTGTAGGTCGTGTGAACTCCATTAGGAGCAAAAATGACTCAATGTGGGAAAAATTTGACAGTAGTGTACAGTGAGTAGTGTTTTAGTCTTTACTTTTCAGTTTAAACCCTCATCCAAATGGCTATTTTTTGAGGTAGATTTCATTTCCTGGAGGCTAATGGAAGCTCACATGGAGGAAGTCAGATTACTTGCCTGCGAAGAGCTGGCTTTGCTGCAGAAATAGCCTTTCTCCAAAATATGCTGTGTGAGAAATAGCTCGAATCTTGTGTTGTAAGATCTACCTGTCAAGGAGGTCACTGTTAATATAGCAAAACTCAGCCCTGACTCTCCACTGAGGTTGCACAAATGTCTTTCATCTCAGTCATTTTGGCCCAGTGTTAGAACAGAAGGTGAGTGGGGAGGGAAGATAGTGAATGAAAATTGGGTTTTCTCGCAGGCTCTTTTGCACTTTTTAGTTGTCTTTTTAGAACTGTTTAACACCACCTGCTTCTGACACATCTACAGGCCAGAAGATTAAAAATAAATGATGTGTCTTCTGAGGAGCACATCTGTTTTGTGGTTCCTTTGTGCTCACTGCATACATCTGGGCGTTGGGGGAGCACAGAACTAGCAAGAGATGTCCCATCGTCAGGGCTGTGCCCTGATACCAGCATCTGCATTTCCACCTCTCCTCCTTTGGAAAGTGGGGAATTGCATTGGCTACAGCCAAACTTGGATGTGAGTATGTGACTTAGGCCACAAATGGTGGTTTATGTTGTAAGAAGTGGAGGATCAGTGGGTGTTTATCAGCTTCTCTTAACCAAAAGTGCCTCTATCCTCAGTTTAAGCTTTTGTTCTGACGCTGGTGCAGAGCGCAGGAGCGGTTTTAGTCCGAGGGCTTTCCAAGGAGAGCCTGGGCCTTTTAAGCAGGGTGGTACCAGTCTCCTTTCCAGATGGATTAGCTCACAAGGTCATAAATGATGTGTGTCGTAAGTCTGAGAGGTGAGAGGCTCTCCATGCAGTTCTACAGTAGCTGAGATCATCTGGTGAACTAAATCCAGTAGCTTGCTAGAGAGCAGGGGGACTGCTGCTAGAACAGCTCGGTGCAGAGCTTTTCCCTGGAAAGGCTTTTCCCCTTCAGGCTGCTCAAGCAGGAACTTGGTGATCTGTGGGAAGCACTATGTGAGTGACTGGTTTTCTCAAGATTTCCTGGAAAAGAGGATATAATTCAGTGGCTGAAGCGTTGCAAAGAATGGGAAATGTGATCTTAGATATGTGTGTGACAAGATACGTGCTACAGAGGCTGGTAGTGTGAAAATAGCTACGGAGGGTCTGTTGAACTAGGCTGTGTTTGATTTTTTTTTTTTTTACTTATATTTTGGACCATGTAATACCCTAAATGTTTATATTCTACCACAAAGAGAATTACACTGGGAAAGGAGTACAGCCTACAGCTTCTGAGAAGGGGGGGACAGCGGTGGGACAGGATGCCTGAACCCATGGTTGAAGTTCAGGAGCGCTTTGCAGGCCGAGCAGGCAGAATTCCCTCTGTGGTTGTTGTCGAGCGGTGTGCTTCCTTACATAGCTGTGGAGAATACCTTAAATACCGCTCTGTGGGTTTATTGGAAGTGTAAGTACTTATTACATCATCTACAGCAACTGGTGAGTTTGGCAGGGTCACGGTTGCTTATCAGAGCCTGTTTATTGCCTACATGAAAAGAACTGGCCTTTGCTAACAAATGTAGAAACCCAACATCTTGGAGGCTTTACGCTCCCTTGGAGAGCAGTGGAGACAACGCTGCTTTCTACGAGATGAAACCGGGTTGGGAGATGGCCAGGGTATTATCACGGAATCCTGGGGCCAGAAAGCTTTCCTGCTACGACTAGGAAAGGAATTCGGGAAGGGAAACACAAAGAATGATGTTGTCACCGGAGTGAGCCTCTGCACAACTACTGACTTTTAAACTGGAATTTATAGTCTCGTTGAGGCCAAATCTTGCCCTTCTTACTCGGACAAGTCTCCCACTGAAGCCAATTAACTCAATTGGAGTTCTGCCTAGGAAAAAATTTGGAGTGCAGTTATCCAACTGAATTACAAGATTTGTTGTTTTAAATGGATGTGAAACCAGGGTCTTCAAGGAAGAGTAAGAGGCAGATAAAAGCATTCCAACATGAAATATTGAGGCAAATTTTCAGTGAGTACAGAACAATATGGGAGAAAAGAACATCCTGAAGGTGAAGATTAAGTCTAAGTGCAGTAAAGAACCAAACAATGACATCACGTTGCAAGTAGGGGTGTGGAAGGCAGGCAGGCCATGGAGGGACATTCTGGAGGTTACCGTCATAACCAAAATGATGAAACCTAAAAATTCTGAACAGAACCCACAAGGTTCTGGGCATAAATACCCACAGCACAGGGAGACATGGGAACAGCGGGTTGCAGCGGGACTGGACACACGTCCTGTGTAACCATGAGACTTCTCATTCCTGAAGTTGCACATGTCTCATTTTATCACTTTTTACTGATAGAAACTCAGAAGCAAGAAGCTGAGGTCCTGGGGAACATAATTTGTGCTAAAGAAATTAATCATAGCATCACAGAATATTTTGGGCTGGAAGGGACCTCTAGAGGTCATCTGGTCCAACCTCCCTACACGAGTAGGGACATTTCTACCTAGGTCAGGTAGCTCAGAGCCCCATCAAGCCTGACCTTGAATGACTC
>JAVSBS010005231.1:0-27675 GCA_033124195.1 Coracias cyanogaster
GTAGTGGTTAGAGAGATGCTAGGAGAAAGGTTGGACTTGATGACCCTGGAGGTCCTTTCCAACCATAATGATTCTGTCATTCTGTGATTCTGTAACGCCAAGCCCAAAGGAGCCGTGCTTCACGATGCACCTTTATTTTGGAAATGGTCTTGCGCAGGCAGGTGTGAGGCTTTGCTTGCTCCCCAGGTTTGGGGAGGATTAGCTGTGCTCCATGACTCATGACAACTCTGAATCCCTTTTGAAGGATTCCAGGCCAGTGTTAATGAGGATTGAAGTAAATCTTAATAACTGAACTTTTGCTGTCTCTCCATGGCCTGCACACACTGAGCAGCGGAAAGAGCTACGTGTGTGTTAAAGGGTGCTAGAGATCTATTACTTGCTTGTTGCTTCCTCATCCCAGAATCCCTTCAATCTCTGCGGCACATAGCAGGCAGAAAGTGGAGCAAGGAAATGGCATGTAGATGTCCCTCCTAGAGTGGCTTGAGGGTCATGTTTCCAATCTCTTGCTCCCATAGCATCAGTGGCCTGCAAAAGAGTTTGTCCAGGAAAGGCTGATCCGGTGAAGGCAGTGTCTTTTTCCCACAGTGCCCAGCAATCCTCCCTGGAATGCCACAGTGTTTTCTCCAGCTCTTGTCTCTCCAGTGGTCCACGGTGAAGGACCAGCATAGCCATGCAGTGTAGAGAGATGGTAGCTACCCCAGCGCAGGGCACGAGGAACCACTCTGGAGGAGATAGATCAAATTGCCAACATGCTGCAGGCCTTCAGGTTCCTCCTCCCCTTCCTTGAGGATTTGTGTGTGTGTTTATTTTGTCTGTTTTGCCAAAGATAAATATACTGATCTGAGGTCATCCTGACAAATTTTGCAGGAATGATGATTCTTCAAGCCTGCCATGCTATCCTATGTGCTCCAATTATCAATGGGATTGCACTAAATCAACTAGGACATCTAAGGGCCGTTCCAGAAACATATTTAACTCTTCCAAGAGACGATCATTCATGTGAAGTGATCTCCTGCTTTGAATACAAACCAATTGTACTCCAGCAGTGGAGAAACGTTGTCATCGCCCAGAGCAAACAAAGCTGGCAAATACAGACTTAACCTTAACTCTGACCTTTTCTGTCCAGTGAGATGGAAAGAGCATTTACAAGGCCAACATCTGCAGAACATCAGTGGTAGTTCAGATAATCGGTGAGAAGTGAAAGTTTAACACTCTAAATATGGCTGTGCATAGCTTGGCATGGGCTAATATCCAGGCCTGATTGTGGACACATGGGTGTGAATTCGTAGACAAGACTCGCCTGGGTCTATGGAGGAAAGGATTCATGCTTACACATAGGGTTTGAAAGAAGCTGGTTGAGGAATTTATTCTCTCTGTCTCTGGTTAAGAGAGTGATTTGGACTAAAATCAGCAGGTTAATAAAGGCAGAAGAGAGTTGGTCTTGGGAGGGTGCTAGGCCAGGCGTTTTGGCAGAACCTTTGTTTCCATTTTCCTATTGTCCAAAGATGAAGCACGTGCCTGTGTTTCCTCTCAGATCATGAACTCGTACAGTTCAGTGTGTGCATTCAAACCTCTGTAACTGATGACAGTGGTTTGTGATTTTCATGAAGTTTTTGTAAAGCACTGATTTGACATAGATCAGTTTGTGCTTGGTTTTGTTTTTCCGGGATCTTGTACATTTCTCATACCCTTCTCTCTCAGTCAGGCATGTGTTATAGCAGATTGAAACGTACCTCCCTGTGCTTGAGGAGAAGGATGTATGGGCTGCTCACGGGGATGCTGGTGGAGGGCTGCGGACAGCCTGTTCTCAAGACCATGGCGAGGCTGGGGTTGCACATTATGATGGACACAGCCCCCAGAGGGATTTCACAGCTGGTTGTTCTTTAGTGGTGCCCTGTGCCCATTCGGTGGTCTGGGCTCCTTGCTAGCAAGGTGTGGTCCTATGTTTCTTCCAAGGCACCTGCAGGCCAGGACATGCGTTTAGAGAGGTTCTCACCAATGTAGATGAGATATTTGGTGTAGTGCAGCCTCCTGAATAACATACAAATTCATTGCACATCTGCCTGAGAGAAGGTGAAATGCACTTACCTCACCACAGGAAGAGGTAGAGCTGGTGTGGCTGGGCCCCACTGGGAAAGGGCTGACCAGCGCTTTCCACAACTGTCCCAACTGAGTAGCGCCATTTTCAGCTGGGCTGTGCCTGGCTGAGCTTCATCTCTGCTCACGTTTCCCACACAGGCTATGTTGTCAGAGGGTAACATGGATCTGGAAATGTGATGCTACAGAGAAATCTCTTTGTGGTATCTGGCTTTTGGCAGAGCAGATGGGCCAAGAGCCATGGAGGGGCTCAGGACAGAGCCTGGTCAAGGTGTTTTTGCAAAACAGCAGCTCCAGAAAAGCAGGCCCTATGATGCTCTACTGGACCAGTGCTTCACCCTGATGGTGGTGGCACCAAGAATATCGGCTGGGTTGTCACCCAGCTCAGGATGACGCCACACTCACCCAAGAACAGCCCCCACATCAGGAGCTTTATGTCAGCCTGTTGCTCAGCTAGGCACCACTGCTCCTGGCTCCCCTGCCCATTTGAGCATCCTGCTTTCAGTACAGGTTCCTGCTCCTAATGCAGCTCTGAGAAACAGCCACAGCTCTGAGAAGGCCACAAGCAACACAACTGCACCTTGCTACTGATCCAGCCCTGCTTCTGCCCTGCTGGGACCTTGGAACCTTTGAAGGATCCCACTGGGTGGCTTCTATCCCCGCAGCATGCTCATGTGAGAAGGCCTCACACACCATCTGTAAAGAGGGTCTCAAAGCCAGCAGTAGCCCTGCCTTCCAAGGGAGGCTGGGTCCAAAATAGGGCCATTTTCTGCCAGCTGGTGTGTGAGCAGGGACGAGTCACTCGGTTCCTCTGGTACACACCATGGCCATGGATAAACATGTGTTCACATTTGCTCAGCTGCTGTTTGATGTGCAACAAAGCTGCTGCTGTTGAAAACAGGAGTCCCTCCTCCCCATCACTCCATTCTCAATTTGCTGCCAACTTCTCCCTGGTCCCAGCAGAGCAGTCTCCATCCCATGCACCACTGAGCTTACTCATGCTCCTCAAGCGCCAGCTCTGGGCCATGAAGGGCAGGAACGAGCTGACAATGACTTACTTCTGGGGTTTTTTCCGTGGCCATGCCAGCTTTGCTTGTTTGTTGAACTGCTAGGGGACTGGAACACCTGCCTTATGAGGAAAGGTTGAGAGACCTGGGGCTTTTTAGTCTGGAGAAGAGAAGACTGAGAGGGGATCTAATTAATAATGAGGGCTGGGTGCCAAGAAGAAAGGGACAACCTCTTTTCACTTGTGCCCTGAGGTAGGACAAGGGGCAATGGATGCAACCTAGAGCACAGGAAGTTCTACCTCAATGTGAGGAGGAACTTATTTACTGTGAGGGTTACAGAGGACTGGAACGGGTTACCCAGAGAGGTTGTGGAGTCTCCTTCTCTGGAGATTTTCAAGACTCATCTGGATGCGTTCCTGTGTGACCTGCTCCAGATTCTACGGTCCTGCTCTGGCAGAGGGGTTGGACTCAATGGTCTCCAGAGGTCCCTTCCAACCCCTAACATTCTATGATTCTATGGTCACACGTTTGGGTCAAACTGGCATAAGGTGGTGCGTCTGCTGGTCCCCTTCACTGCGCAGCCTAGGAGCACCAGGTGCAGGGATCAGCAGGCAACTGCCCGACCATGAGTTCTGGTAGCAGCAGCAACTTATTTCAGAGGAAGATGAGAGCACAGCAACTGCACTGGTTGTGAACATGGTTCCCAATCAGAGCGGAGGTGCTGGTGCAGCCCATGCAGGGAAGAAACCAGCAATTATTAGGATTTCACCTGAAACCACATAAGAGAGCAGGGAAGAGCTGAAGCAGTAGGAGCTCTGCCTCAGTCACTCCCGCTGCCAGAAGATCTGTCAGAGACAGATGCTGGGTCAGCAGTCAAGAAGCACAATGGACCTGCAGGTCCACCTGGGCAGCTTGTCTCAGCAGCAAGACTGAGCTGAATGCTGAGAAAGCCTCACGCAGCCTCAGAGCTTTCAGGGAACTGCTCTCTCTGCTACGTAAGTGTTGGTGGGAAGGGCTCTGATCCAGCCTCCTTCTTGGATACAGACTGTCACCAATGCTAGGCAAGGTCAGTCATGGCTTTGCCCACCTGCCCTAGTCCTGAGCCCTGCAAGAAGGCAAGTCCCTCACCTCCCTCAGTGCCTCTCAGTCTCTTGTGCTATTAAAGCCAATTCCCCCAAAGGAGGATGGTGCTATGAGTGCTCTGGCAATGCCCCACCACGGGGGATGCTCTGATGCAGATGACAGAAGTTCCATCCTGACATTCTGCTGAGCACTGGACTCAAAGTTATCCTGCAGATTGAAGCAGAAGGCCGGGTCTGCCTACTCCTGGGGTGGAGGCAGGACTTGAACATGTCTTTTCCAGTGCATCACCTTGCCAGGCAAGGCCCAAGATGTACTCTTAGTTTCCTAAAGCTCTGAGGTCAACTCCTAGGGAGGAGGATGACTCATGGCTGCAAGTCATGGGCAGTGCTCAGAGCTTGGGCCACTAAAGCCAGCTATGTCTGACGTCAGGAGGTCTTCTCTGCACCGATGACACAGCCCCACTGCAGAGGATATTTCTGGAAGCTGTATCACTAAATGAGACTTGATGCTAACATAGAAGAGAGGAGTATTTCCAACAGAAAAAGTTCACAAGCAAAATCACTGGAGTAGCTCTGACATGCCTCACATAATCTATGGAGAGGACTACAGGAGGAAGCAGGGCTGCTGAAAGCAAGGCTCTCTCTCAGCTGATGGCCCCAGCACAGCTTGGTACCACCATGTGCACACTGCTCCTTTGGAGGTACTTCTCACCATCTAAGCTGGTGCAGGCAGGCAACAAGGAGGCTGGGGGTGTGAGACCAGGATTGTCTTATCAGTGCTGCAGCCATCACTCTTTGTAACATAAATGTTTCTCTGAAGTGCCAGCAAAGCAATTTCCTTGAAAAATAAGAATATTACGGGAAAAAAAAAATAATTCCCGCATGTGGAGGGTGACAGCATCCTCCCAGCGAGTCACAGCAGCACTCAGAGCTCAGGCCTCCAGACACATAGCAAAGGAAGAGGACAGGAATGCAGCTGGGGTCAGACACAGCTTCGAGATATTTCAAGTCCCCTTCACAAAGCAGCTGAGTGGTGGTTTTTTGGGTGGTGCCAGGGGCTCCTCCAGCCCTGTTTTTAAGTCTTGCTGGTTCTAAGGGAAAGGTGCAAGCCCTGAGCTGGCATGTGCCAAGCTGCAGCACTGACTTGGAGATTGCTGAAAGTAGTAGCTGCTTTACCTCTTCCTGCAGGGATGTTCAGTGTTATTTTCTGATGCTGCCCACAGCTATGTTTCTTCAGATGGTTTGTAACAGGTTTTGGAAGTTCATAGAGATGATATTTAGGAGTCAAGGCATACATCCCTTCATGAGGAGGTCCAGATCTGGATGAATATTCAGTGATTGAAATAACTTTTTCAACCATGGAACTTGGGCTGCTCCTGGAGACGGTCAGCATTTGCACATGCCTGTCCTCACATTCTCTGTCAGTGTGCCCTGAACAGACAAGGCTAGATCAACTTTTCCTCCATGCCCTGTGGCTTAAGAATGGGCCAGGAAGTTTGTAAGCCCAGCATGGCCCAAGATGACCCCAAGATGACCCACTTGTCTAGGGAAGGTTGCATGGCCTGCCCATGGCCACTCACCCATGGAAGAGCTTTGCTCTCAAGCTCAGACTAGCTTGTGTCATTACTGGGCCACAGCCTTTCTGCCTTGCAGTGTGAAAAACTATTTGGAGACCTTTTCTCCCTGTACAAAACTATCATTAAATAATACCAGTTCCCCTCTGTGATGGTTTATCTGCAGTGCTTAGAGCAGGAGACAAAGGAGAGGCTGTTAGCTGGAGCATGGACCAGCTACAGTAGGGCAGGCTCCCCTGGATCATGCACTATGTGCTGGAAGGCAGTAGGATCTGGGAAATCTAAGTTCCTGAGTTCTGCTTCTGCATCCCAGCAAAGGGAGAGCTATGGAAGTGACACCTACACAAGTTTTCAGCACTTCTTGCATCAAGGCAGATGCTGGTCCTAGGGCCACCACACTGGAAAGCATCATTACTTTCCAAGGGAATTTGCAAAATCTCCTTTTCCTCTAACCAGGCCTGGTTGACACCTTGAGGCTGTTAAACTGCCTGTCTGCTAGGAAGGGCCATGAAATGAGCAGAAGCAGCAGAGAATGTGGGCTTTGAATGCACAGTCATTGGGTTGATAGCATCCCCTTGCTCAGGTGGATGTGGCATATCACTTGGTCTGGCTGTGTCAGAAGTCAGAGTGAAATGGTGCAAATAATTTGGCGCATGTGGGAGCTATGAAGGCAAGTGATGGAGCATCTTCACTTGGGATATTTTACAACTAAATGGGCCAGACTGTGTGTCCTTGGCAGGGTGTCATACGTGACTCTAGAAGTCTTTGCTATCTCTGAGTTCCGTTTGATGATGATGGGGTTTTGTGTGTAAATTGCCTCAGTTTAAGGCAAGATGCTGTAATACCTGGGATGCTGGACCAGGACCTAGGAGAGTAGAGACGATTCTTGGGTGACCTATAAATCTTTATTCTTGGACAGTCTCCAACCTCCCTTAGCTTACCTCTTCCAGAAAGATACAGCTATCCCTTGGGGAAACTGCAAAGCTCTGCATGGTTCTTCACTGTTGTGACTGGTCACAGAGAAGATTCTACACCAAGAAACTGAGATCCACCTCACCCTATGTGAGCTACCTACCATGAGCTTGTTACCATTAAACTGCCTCCACAGTCAAGGAGGAAAAACACACATTCCTAAAGCGTGATTTGGTTTTGAGGGACCCCCCTGCAAAAAGGGATGCAGATAACTGGGTGCAATGTTGATACCTAGAGTGCAAGGGTCTCAATCTGTGTCCATGGGCAGAACTAGCACCAACTGGCAGTGGGGTAATGGTGGGCTACGGACTTCCCTGGCACAAGGTTGGCCAGTGACTTCTAGCCACTAGCTTCACTCTGGCACACATGCAGACTTCACTGGGTACTGAAGGCTACATTTTTCCCTCACAGCAAGTATCTATCTTTGTCGTCCTAAGAAGTGCTGGAATTTGGCAGGAGATCATTGTCCCACAAAAGGCCTTCACTAAACATTTCGTCTGAATGTGAGATGTGACTTTTACAGAGGACATGGAAAAGTCACAAGCAATGGCATCTCAGGGAGCCTTGTGCTTTGGGGATGCCTCGGAAAGGACTATTATTCTACTTCAGCCCACGTCCCACGGAAGCCACATTGTAGACATGAGCTGTTGGCAGAGCTCAGCAGGTTACTCCCAAGGACAACAAAAGCTGTTCTTCCAACTCTCCCTTTCCAATACTGTCTCCCTCCGGGCAGCCAAGGGGATGCAGTCTGGTGGGCAGGGGATATGTGTGCAGTTATATTGTGACCACAGAAAGATATATGTCCTCATGGCAAACTGTACAGAGTTTCCAGCTGGAAAATATGGAAGTGAGCTTTATGCTTTACCTTGTGATACAAGTGTCTATCTTCCTGAAGACAAATTTCCAAAAACAAGGGTGTAGAATATGTTGCTAACACCAAGTACAGGCAGGGTATGGGGAACCTGAGTGATGGAATGATAGAACTTGTGCAGCCCTGGGCCACGCAGGGGCCTTGCACAAGGCGGGCTGCAGCTGTATGGTGAGCTGTCATTGCATGCTGTAAATACCAAGATGTGTTTCTTTGTTAGGTGCCTGATCAATGCTCTGTAGCTGAAGCCATGCCACTAAGGCACTTAGTGACCCCCGTCAGTGGTTCAATCCCATCTGTCAGGGCATTGTTTCCAAAAAGAAGCTATACTGGAGACTGCAGGTCCTTGGAGCAGTGGGTTCACATGGAGATGGAACTAATCCCTCCTCACCACATTACCTACACCCCCCTTGGTACAGTAAGCATGTCTGCATCTCATGCTGAGCCTTGCAGGACAGAAAATGTGCTGCCAGGCCTTCAGGTGGATGACAGAGATGGAAAGCTCTACTCAACTCACAGTGCTGGGGCAAGGGAGGACCTCTTAGCTTCACGGTTCAGAGCTGAGCAGCTATCTGAGCTGAAGCCATGGTCACCTGAGGCTGCTGTCACAGGTGCCAGGCAGGTATGGTCAGCCCTGGCAGTCCTCCTTGGCTTGGAGCACACTGCTGCAGCAAGTCTGGTCCAGCAGCAGCAGGGACCAGTGCCAGACCTCTGTGCCACACACAGACCCCCTGACACACTGTCCCTGATAGATGGATAAGTACCTCAGTAAAATCCTTCGTTTTTTCCTGACACGCTCTCTTTCACAGTTTTACAGCTACGGCTTCAGCAGAGAAGGACCCGTGAGCAGCTGGCAGACCAAGGCATCATGCCACGTGAGTATCGGTTTCTGCCTTCTTCATCCACCCTGGCTTGAGGGTCTGTGTTCATCCTGGGTGCTGCTGGGGCACTGGGTGGGTTCAGCTGGCTGCTCAGACCCACTCAGCTCTGAGCAGATGGCTACCGGGGGACTTTGCTTCCTGCCCTGTAGAAATACTCTGGTTCCTGGTGCTGTACAATGGTGCCCAGCATTTGCCACACAGATTATAATGCCACTGGTCAAAATGAAGTCAGGAGAGATGCTTAGCTTACATCATCCAAAAATTCAGCTGCATAGCTCCCTATCCCAGAGGTCACTGCAGCAGGACAAGCATATCCAACTCCAAGGATAAGATTCGCAAAGCTCTTCATGTAGGCAAGGACAGAGAATCTTGTGTCCTTCTGCAAAAGCCAGGAACCTCTGTGGCAGGATCAGACCCACAGAACAAGGAAGAGGTAGAGAAGGCCCATTCCAGGAGGCTGTGAAGAAGGAAGCAGTGGGTAATGCCTTGGCCCCGATGAGGACAGGCAGCCCCTGGATGAGTGAGACGCCCAGAGCCCTGCCTGTGCTGAGCCAGCACCACACAGGGCACAACTGTCAGCACACTTGAGCCCAGTGAAACCCCACCCAGGCTTGCTTGCTGCACATTGGCAAATGATGTCTCTGCTTCCCCCTCTCTGACCACATTCATCCTTGCTAACCCAGCATTCAAGCCTGAAGGACAAGCTCCAGGCCAGCGTTATCACGTAACGGTTCAGCATCAGCAAGTCAGTTGCTAGACCCCAAGAAGTAAGTGACTGAAAGCGCTCCCCTTTTGCACCTGGAGGAGCATCATGAAACCTGTAGCACTACCAGAGAAATGATGTTGGGAGCCCAGTCCTGCCCAATGGATAACTCTATCCTGACCTACATCAGGCTCCATGTACATAAATCTGTGATTACCTGGGACCCAGGCAGAGGGTTCACCTGTCTCATTAAGGGCCACTTGGGTTCAATGCTAAGATGACAACTTTCTAAAGGCTGTGTCACTTCTTGCTCTTCTGGCTGCCCTTGAAGACTGTGATTCAGCTCTTGTCTGAACAGCAGAATAACAACTCGCTAAGAGCATGCCTCCAGCACTGCTTGCTGCACCCTGCCCATCCCTCCCCTTCTCATGCAGCTGCCTTCCTAAAATGTCAAGGTAGCCAGCAACAGACACCTTCTCATGACAGTACAGCCAACATTGAGCATTAAGAAAACTTTGGCCAACATCAAGAATTAAGAAAACTTGAGCAGGATGACAAAAATAATGACTGACAAATGCATGTTCTTTCCATTTTTCTTCTGTTTAATTCTTTAAGCATTCAGATTTCACGCTGCCTGCCACTGAAGGGCAAGCATTTTAATCACAGGACTGCAGGAAGTGGGGTTTTAAGCAAAATTTTGTGACATTTGTTACAGTATTGCCAGCATCGGCAGTACAGTCAGTTGCCAAAAACATGTCTAACATCTCCTGAATGGCTAAGTCCACTATGTAGAAATGGGCACACTGAGATGAGGTGCAGGACACCCCATGGCACACGTACGGAGCAGTTGTGCCACCTGAGATGTTTGCACGCCCAGTTCCGCTCTCCAAGGCTGAGTGCAGGGGACAGCACCTGACACGACCTTACACGCTGCAAGCCACATATTAAGCCAAATTTATGTGATGGCAACTGAAGGGTATTTTCCTGTTACTTATGGCTTCTTTGCACTCCCAACTTCTAGGCTGACATTTTGCAGTCTGGTTTCTGTCCAGGAAGGCCATTTTGGGAAGCCTGAGCACAGTTGACTCACGGAGAGTAATAGAAGAAAAGGCACTTTTGCCATTATGAAAACAAATGTGCAGAATTTAACTGCTGGATTTGACCTCAGGAGGAAGTGTCAGACATTAGACCTACACGGGAGCCCCAGCCAGCTCCCCCATGGCTTGGGCATGTGCAGTCATTCCTTCTGAAAAACAAGTCTTTGATTAACCCCGTCTTCCCACGCCCTGTTGGCCCTGTTTGACCAGCTAGTGAGGTGGGCTCTAGGAGGTGCACTGGGACAAGATCTCAGTTCACATGCATTGCAGGAGGGTGAGAAATGAACCCATGTGGCTGTAACCCACAGGGGGTTCTCTTCTGGAAAGAGAAAAGATGGGCGTTGCCAGTCTCCATGGTGAGAGTCGGGTTTGGTAACAGGCTTGGAACATGCACTTGATCCCACATCGCACATCAGATTTTGCACAAGGATTGCTTTCAATCTATTGCACACTTTTTCTGATGATATAGTCCCAGTATAGAGAAACTTTTTCTAACTGATCCATTTTATAAAGACCAGAAAGACAGCTTTCCAGGTCAGAGTAACAGAATAGTGTCGGATAAAAGATTCAAGGGCTTGTAGAAACCCTTGTAGGAAGGGGAGTCGATGACTACACACAGAGCCTGCTGAGCTGTTAAGCAGTGCAACTACAGCACAGTAAGCATGAAACATTGGAGCGCGTTCTAGGAAGCTGGCTGGGTTTTGGTATTTAAGAGAACATCCCAGGGAGAAGTATGAGTGTTACCTGAGCACAGCACAGTGAGATGATTTCTTTACCATAGCCCAGTCTGTGTTTGGTTTGACTGGAAAAGATTAACCTCATCTCTCTGTGTAAGCTCTGTTCATGCTCCCTTGGATGTTCCTCTAAGAAATGTGAAACCTTCAGACGGCCCCATCACTGGAGAAGGCAGGAAACTGCCTGAAGGAGGATGCTCAGGAGCAGTAGCATTGCACAAGACTTCATGTTCAAAGCTGGACTCCGATTGTCAAAGGTTTTCAGGTTGTAAATTCAACAACTGGCTGGCAAAACAATCAACACTACTGAAAAAGCTCCTACCAATAAAGACAGGCACAGTCTGGTAGGCAAGACCAGCCTCGTGAGTTCCATCAGCCCTGTGACTATTTGTATGGAGGATCCTCTGAAGGCAAAGGGAGATGCCGGTTTGTTGAGACATGGCCACACTCCTGGTGCATAGAAGTGCAGGTTGGGGGCAGAGCTTGCCCCATTCTTCAGGCTCACTGAGCAGGAAGTTTCCAGTACATACACCACCATATGCAGTTTTGTTATCCTACTGGTACAGACTCAGAAAAAAACATTTTAAATCAAGAGTATGTGGGGTCACTGGCAGAAAGGCAGGCTGTAAGGCTGAGCATGGATGAACCGTCTTTCTAGACCTGCACAGATGCCCCAGACCCCAGCCAGATCCTGCCCACCTACTTAAAAGGAAGGAGAGGCAGCTTGCAGCATCAAGGATTCCTCAAGGCAAGGTTGTCCCTACTGTGATGGGCTGCACTTCAAGACCCTCTTGCTGTAGGCAGCCACCAACTCATCCTCAAACTGAAACCTTAGAGGTACTAGTTCCAAGACTATCAGCACCAACCACAGCAACTCTGCCCTGTTGCCTCCAGACCCTCAGCCATTTCAAGGTGACGTCATCCCCATACAAGTTGTCTGAATGACCAGTGCTAGCGATGTCTTTATTTGTTTTGCAGACTAATACAAGCTGCAGCATCCACATAATTCCTCCAAAAATCTTGGTAAATGACTAAATTCTGCAACATTTTCCTCTTGAATGGCACAGTGTTTGGTCAATGCCCATAGCACACTCCCAGTACCAGTACCTCACAGTGAGCAGGGCTGTAGAAGTCATCTACCTCGCTAGCTTCTTTTTCTTGTGTGCACTATTTTATTTTGCTTCTCATTAAGCCAGCTCTCACCAGTCCCCACGGCTGCCCACCGGAGCATGGCACAGTAACGCTAGCTTGTCTGTACATCCGCTTTCCCAATGTTAGGAGCAGCAATGTGCCTTCTGTGTTTGACGGATTCACTGGAGGTTATGGGGGTACCCTGGGGGTTGCCTACTGATTGTCAGTTTAGAGGGCCCCAAAATATTTCCCTGCTGCCCCCAGTCTTCTCCCTCCTCTAGACTGATGGACTGATGTCCTCTGTGAAGATAATTTCTGTCCTTATTGGATCCCATTCAGAAGATGGAATTTCTGTTGCCAAAACAAGAGTTGTAGCAGACTGTTTTTGTGGGCCAGGACACCTTCCCCTTCCCTGTCCCAACGGGCACTTTTAGTTTGGCCTGCTTACACAGCTAGAAAATAATTTTTGCAGGATCTGAGAAATATTAACCCTGTCCCCATGCAAATTCTGCTCCTATTTCTACTGAACCAGAGTAAATGTGCAAAGTTCTCCATGACTCCCAGTACAGGCTGCTCCATGGGACTGGTGTTCACTGGTCCAAGGGTTAGGGATCCTTGGCCTTTTATCAGGACTCCCTCTGGGTTAATCCTTCTTTGTGTCAGGAGATGCTGAGGGCATGGTCTGCTGTCTGGCACCTGGCTGGGCAGCTGCCTGCCCAGGGAGGTCCCATGTCACAGAGATGCTTCTGACCAGGGGACAGGACAAAAGTGATTGAGGGGTAGTCAGTGATGGAAGAGGGACAAAGTACCACAGTTCCAGGGCCTTGCCTTGAAACACCCCCACTGGAGGCTGTGCCCACATGGCCCCAGGGGGCGAGGCAGGTCTTGTTGGCCTCAAGCTTCCGTGACCTGCAGGTTTTACTACCTCAAGCTGTTGCTCTTCCCAGATCTGTCTTCTGGGGCTGTGGTGCCTTCCACGACCTGCAGAAAGCACTCCAGGGAAAAGCTGCATCTGCTCTCTGATGTGTCCCACGGAGCACTGAGTTTCAAAGCCTGCACCCCCCCGCCGCCCATGTGCCTCCTGCGCTCCCCATGCTCTCCGGCCCCCCTGCACTCCTACCATGGACTGGCTGAGAGCATGGGATTTCCCAGAGCTTTCCTGAGTTATTTTTAGTCAGCGCAATAAAGAGAAAGGCTAGTTTGTGTTGCTATTTTTATAGCACTCATTAAAATGCTGTTGCTGAATATCCTGGTGGCTGCTTGCTTCCGCTCCTGTGCTGACTGCTCCTCTTTCTTTCCTGTTGCAGCACTGAAAAGCCCATCCACATTCCATGAACAGCGAAAAAGTCTGGAGCGAGCCAAGGTAACTCCTGCAGCCATCCCGATGAGGGAACACATGGGCTCGCTTTGCATGAGTTGCGGGGCTTGAAAGTGCCTTCCACCACTGCCTTCTCCTCTGGCATTCAGGCCCTGTGTCCAAGGATGCGGGTCAGGGCAGCCCCGCTCCTTCTAGACATGGTGGGGCCAAGCCAGGGTTCACAAATGCTCTGGAGCACCCTACTCCAAGCAAGGAAGGTTTAAAAGGCCAAAAGGGCTGCTTGTGCTCTGAGCTATGGGGTTTTACTGAATACTTGGGGGTTTACAAGAGGCAGTGGGCAGGGTGTAGTTCCGCATGGCATTGACAGTCCTTCCAGCAAACATCCAACTGGCTGTTTTCCTCTCTGGGCCAGGCCCACGCTCCTTGATGCACTGGCTGCTCCCCACTGCTGCTCAAGTCGGCAGGGTTAGAGCAGGGCCAGCAGCAAACAGGACTGAAGGAGTGAAGCTATTTAGTGTGCAGGAGGCATGCAGATGTCCCTTGTCACCTGGAGCGAGTCCCCAGGGTAGATCACACTTGTCAGCAGACAGGAGCCTGGCTTTTAGCTCACCAGTACAGCTTGGCTGTTACGGACAGACAACATCCAAGGGGCTAAGTGGGCCAGGCTCCCATTAGCCCCATTATCTAACTGCACTCAGGCTTCCCCAAATATTGCTGAAGGCAGAGATAAGATAAGTAGCCACTTCCAGAACAGATTGAAACTCTGTGATGCCATCACTTTTTGGGAAATCACACTGGTTCACCAAGCACCCACCACCCAACCCTGACCAAGCTGGAAGGATGTCCATGGAAGAAGGAACAATCAAGCCACACAGGTTTTGCCTGAACACAAGTTCGTTCCACTAATCTGTAAGATGTTCTGGCAGTCACATAGAAAAGGACCTTTGCAGGGAAGAATGATTGTGAAATATGGAGAACTGCTCTTCTGAACTTAAACACACTCCAAATCACTTGCCCCAAGTCTCCTGCAGTAATAAACAGCTAGCATAAGAAACATGATATGACTCTGAAAAATTAGCATGCTTAGAAAATTTCAAGCAATCCAAAGTATCCTTGAAGTGTCATATATTTTACAGTTTTAGTATACATTTGCGTCTCTTTGCCTTTCTCTTCAAAAGCTTTCACTGGCAAGTTGCCTGGGGAAAAGGGAAGGATGGTCTAGTCCATCCCAGACTGTATGCATTTTTAGAGCATGCTAATGAAGACACTAATGAGCACAGGAAGCTCCATATACTTTCTGCAAGGATGCCCTGCTTAGAGCTGTGACAGGGAAGGAGCAGTGGCTTTTGTTGTTTAGCTGATATTCCTCCAAACTGATGTTCTGCAAACAGAAAGTAGATAACAATAACCACTTGCATGTGTTTTGAAAGCTCTTCTGCTTCAGCTGATGCTAAAAAAAAAAAAACACATCTGAAGTTTTTCTCCACCATTTGCACCCCAGTGACACAAATACAGCTTATAAACAGCAAAGGTCAAAAGGAACAGAAACAACAGCAGACAGTCAGGCTAACGCGGTGTGAGTGCTGGGCTCAGCACCAACAATGCCACATCTGTGGGACAGCCATTCAAGCTTAGCCCAAGTCTGGACTTGAGTTGAGGATCTGATTTAATTGCTTTCAGGTGCAGACAGCAGCTTGCTCTGACCTGGCACAGGAACCAGGCTAACCATGGTTCAAACAAGGGACTGTGTTGGTGAAAATAAGCTGGGGAAAAAATATGGAGAGAAGAGTAAGGAACTGTAAAGACTTCAGTAAATAAAATGTCTATTATTTGTTTAAACATGTCACTGGGTATGTTAGGGGCTGGCATCAGGCCAGCGCAGCAGACTTTGAAGTCAATGTCCTATAATAGATCACTGGACTGGAGGACAGAGAGCAGGATGCCTCTCCTGAGGCTGTCTGGCTCAGCAGGGTTTTCGCACTTACTCCCATCTCTCCAACACAAGTGGCAGAGAAGGACCACAGGGGACAGCTGTCATAGCTGTGCCCCAGAGCAGAAGAGCCCCATCTGGGTCATTCCTGACAGATGTGTGACCACCGATGGACGTCCCAACCCCAGCATCCTCCTCCACTGCTCTCTAATCTGTGCTGTTTGCAAGTGTCCCCAGTTCCCATCCCAAGCTGTACTGTTGAACTTTAAGCCCATTGCTTTTTCTCCTATAAACATGCACATGCAGAGCTGCTTATCTTTTATCTTGTAGCACTTTTAGAAAGTATTTTGCATCTTGCTTCCCTATAGCCATCGCACCTCTGGACTGACCAACCTCCCCTCCCTTCAGCCTCTCCTCATTGATGCCATCTCTGGCTCAATAATCATAGAATCATAGAATCATAGAATCATAGAATGGCTTAGGTTGGAAGTGACCCTAGAGATCATCTAATCCAACCTCCCTGCCATGAGTGGGGATGCCTCTCAACTAGACCAGACTGCTCAAGGCTTCATCCAGCCTGGCCTTGAACACCTCCAGGAAGTGTCCACAACCTCTCTGGGCAATTGATTCCAGAGTCTTGCTATCCTCATACTGAAGAACTTCTTCGTAAGATCTCTGTAGGTGTCATCCAGACCCTTGCCATGGACCCTTTCAGAAGCAGGTCACAGAATGGGGCCTTGCTATTCCTGTCCTTCATTGTGTCTCCTGGAAAGCTGTTGGCTGGCCTGGGGATGTGGCTCGGCTGCTGATCACTAGATTCTCCAGAGCCCTTTTCTATTTTTTTCTCTGTTTATGGAGTAACTCATTTCTGCCTAAGGGCACTGTCCAGTGACCACTGCAGGAGCATCTCTGCTGGATTAAATCTTCATCCACCTCAGTGCTTAATCAGCAGGATTAGCTGTGGCTAACTGTGACCCAAATGCAGTCCTTTGAAAATATCCTTCTTGAAATTGTATCAAATGTGTTTCAGATCATTTCTTCAATTACTCCATATCATATTGCATTGCAAACTCTTAGCCTTGAATGGTTCAGAGTTGAGGAGCGTGTCTTCCATCATCTGAAGCATTAATGAATATATTGACTAGTAGGAAAAACTGCTGTGTAACATAAATTGATATATTCTTCTGCTGAGACCATAAGCCATTGCAAATTCCTCTGGTGACCCACAGCTATGTTCCTTTTTATGTTAGTCTTATCCAGACCAGATTTCTCTGGCCTGCATATGAGAAAGCTATGTGAGATAATGTCAAAACATGCTTAAAGTCAAGCTACATGACATTCGTTGTTTATTCCTCTAACAGAAATCTGTCATCTCTCCATAGAAGGAAATTAAGTTGGTGTGATGTGGTTTGTTCTTGATGAATCCATCCTGGCTGTTACTTACCTCCTTGCTATCTTCAACATCCATTTATATAGATTGTTTGATTACATGGTCGAATATCTTGCTGACTGGTTTATAATATTCTGGTTTCTTCTCTCCATCTCTTTTAAAGCAAGAAATTATGCTCTCCCTTGTCCAGTTTCCTGGAGACCACAGATAGCTGCTATTACTCTGGCCTTGTGTATCTCAGACTGTTTAGGAACATTTAATTCATCTGAGTATTCTCCAACCTGTTCTCCAACCTGATAACTGGAGCTGCTTCTTTTTTGTTGCTGAAGGTTCTTGGCTTAGCCATCTGATTGATAAATAGCCATTTATCTTTTTAGTGAGGATGGTTTAAAAAGGCACTAAATCCTGTAGCCATCTCAGCAGCATGGACAATTATTTCTCCTGTTTATGGAACACAGACAGCACTTTCCATTGCCTTGTCCTGGCTACATAAGTCCTTATAAAATCTTTTTCTCATGATCCTGTACATTTTGTACTGTAGGTTTTCCAGTTTTGCTCCAGCTGCTTGTACTATTCTTTTATATTTATCCCCAAGATTTTAACCTCTTTGAACTATGTATATTTTTTGGTACTATTTCTTCTTGTAACTCAACTTAGCATAAAGCTCATTTGTCTAAGTTGTGCTCTAGCTTTTCTCCACCAGGGAATAAGCTTAAATTTGTATTCTTGAGGTCAACTACCCTCAATACTGACTTCCTTGGCCCTAGTGGATGGCGTTATTGTACCTTTGTGCACCTTCCTGTTCCTAAAGCCATGAGGAAGTTGGCACAAGGCTCCAGAACCATGTTCATCACAAGCTCAGCCACAGTGACCTGCAAAGTGGATTTTCCCAATCTCACGTAACAGCTGGGGTGAGGAACAACAGAGCACAGGATCTGCAGGTCTGCAGGAAGGCTAAGCCTTGTGGCTGACCTGAAGAGAGAGTCTGGGTATCTTCATGACTTGCTGAGCCTTATATCTCAAGGCCAGAGTGCCAGGCTTCCCATAGAAGCCATTGCTAACAGTACACTCTGGAGCTGCCTTAGTGCAGCTCTCAAAGGCAAAATGGTGAGCATATCCACCACTCCCAGTGAAGAGGTCCCATCCTTCCCATGACCTCTCATAATACTTTAGGCACTAGAAGCCCAAGGGAAATTGGAAAAGACCCAGCTTAGGAGTGGGTATAGTGAACAGTCCGCAGCTCCATGCACATTGTTCCCTTTCTGAAGAACTTCTTCCCAAGAACAAGCCAGTGTCTGAGTGGAAAAAAAAAAAAAAATAGAGCCATTTAGGAGCTCACTGAACCCATCTTGTAATAAATCCAAAAGAACCATGGGACGGCACAGGGGCAAACACTGGTACCTCATTGCTGCTCTGGTCAGGTAACTCTCTGCATTTGTGTTCTGCAGACTGAAGATTATCTCAAGCACAAGATCAGAAGCAGGCCCGAGCGATCAGACCTGGTCAATATGCACATTCTACAAGGTAAGGCTGCCAGAGCTTCTCCCACATACTCCTTGTGTCTCCTGCCTTGTGACTCGTGTCTTTCCTGCCCCACTTGGGTTCCCTTCAGGACTCTCATCACAATTAACTTTGTCCCAGCTGCTCAGGAGAGGCAGATTCAAATGGGATACATGTATGGAATTCAGTCCAGACCTGATCTCCAGGAGGCAGGATACACTTTTATTCCCTGTTAGAAGCAGACTCAAGGCCTGCTCTAGAGTATAAGATGCTCTAGAGCACGGTGGGGTAGAGAACAGCTGTAAGAGCAGATTCTGTTAGAGCTGCTGACATCTGATCCTCATGAAAAGCATACCCAGGGCATTTGTTGTCCAGGGCACTGAAATCCCTGTAGCAGGTGGTTGCAATACCGTCCAAAAATGGACATCTTTTATCTTGCCATAATTCTGGATATTCTGTGTGACAGTTCATGGTGATGCAGTCAATGACCCAAACGCAGCCATATGAAAAGGGTGAGCCCTACTATCACTCTGCGAGCCACAGAAGTTCTCCCCTCTCCCATCCTGGTGTCCGCTCCCAGCCAGAGAGCTGGCCTGGCTCCACTGCACCCCAGCACAGACAGCAGAACACTGCAGTGTCCCTTGTTATCTCCAGAGATAACGAGGTCCTTAGAGACAGGGAAGATGTGCAGCTTCTTGACTCCTGTCAGTTGTCTGGAAGAAGCAGATCACTTTCTGGCAACTCTGAATGCTGGCCTCTGCTCTCAGCATGGATGGAGCCCATGTGTCTCCTTCCTCTGGCATGCAGGAGAGCTGAGCCAGGGGCCCATGCCAGGCCAGTGCCTCTGCCTTGCTTTTCCCTTGGGGTGCCATCCCTAAAAGGAGCTAGCACCATTGCTTAGCAAGTGGAAAGTGTCTTTCCCTTAAGTTAAATAATAGAACCAATATGGACTGGAGTTGGGGCCTGGGGGCTGTAAACCAGATGTGGAGGCAGCTTGCAGTCACCAGGCACAGACCAGGCCAGCCAGGCACAGCTGGAGGAGAGGTAGAGCAGAGCCTGCCTGGCTGTGTGTTGAGCAGGCTGACTGTGCTGCCTCACACCCATTTCTTGGCCAGAGCCTCTGCTCACACCTCTGTCCATTGTGCTCTACATTTCATGGAGGCTGTACCTTGGTGTAGCGTGGACTTATGTGTCCATTTGGGTCATAACAGGTGATTGAAATTGGCTAGCTGAGACACTTTGCATCATCTAAATGCCATACAGGCACACCTTCTATCACTGCCCACCTCAAGGAGCTCCTGTGTGTTCACTGCCCCATATAGTTTGAGGCCAGAAGTGACCCTAAATCAGCTCTCCTGACCTCCTGCTCAGAATTTCTTCCTAGTATCAAGCCCTGTAGCTTGTGTTGCCTATAGTATCTCTTCTAGAAGAGTATCCAGTCTTTGAAGATAGCACAACCTAAATGCAGCCCTTCTTACTTTACACTCAGAGAGAGTACAGACATGGTCTAGTTTAGAATCCCACTGCATCGCTACTCGTGCCTGTACCACCAGAGGAGCCAGATCACCTTTGTTCAATAAATCTTCCTGTTTAATTGGCAACTCTTCTGTTATCACTCAGTAATTTGGGACTTCTCAGCTGGGTTTGGCAGGGCTGTAGCTCCCAGACCTAGCTGCCTTTGTTATACTCCTCTCTGGCTTGTTTTCTTTCTTCCCCCTGAAGGCCTGGAGCACTGTAGTCATACTACTTCCAAATGTCCACTACCAAAGACTCAGCTTTTGATCTTCCAGTGTAAGCCATTTATTCCAGTTGTCAAACACTATTAACGGTTCTTTTCCCTAAAAGTAGGGATCCATCTGTGTTAGCCCACAAGGGCCAATGGCGGGCAGGAGCTGGAGTCCACTTTGGCCCTCGTGTTAGTCGCAACTTGATAATGAAGTTTCTATTGCAGATTATTCCTGGGCCTTGGAGAGGATGCTCCAGCTACAGTCTGGGTTTGCAAGTCAAGGCTAGGAGACAGAGGCTTCTCTGAGCCCTCAGACCAGCTGCGGACTCCCACAGAGGCTCTTGCTTGGGAATGGAGATGCTGGACCTAAGGCTCAGAGGAGGACCCATGTCCCAGCCCCTACCAGCCCCATCCAGTCCAACATCCCGCCTCCCAGCCTCAGAGCAGCTCCTGATGTGCACTGAGCCATGCTTAGGTTTTGGCCACAGCCCAGAAAGGCTGTGCTGAAGGGGAAGCACATTCTTGCTGAGCAGATGCCCCAGGTCCAGAACTGATGCTTTCCTTCCATTTGGTCTTTTAGATTCAGCTGCAGAGGGGTCCATTCAGTCTACCCAAATGAAGCTGAAAAGAGCTAGGCTGGCGGATGATCTCAATGAAAAGATTGCTCTCAGGCCAGGTCCTTTGGAGCTGGTGGAGAAGAACATTATTCCTGTCGACTCAGCTGTGAAAGAGGCCATAAAAGGTAGTGGAAGTGAATGTTGTGTTGTGTGTGTGGCACGGGATGGGCTGGCATGGTTATGAGGACGTACCGCAGTGACTGCAGGAAGCGATGGGCCTGGATTCAAGAGCTGCATCTAATGCTTCAATTTTATCATTTCCACAGTAAGCAGCCCAGGCCAGCACAGCCTGTGCTGTCTTACCCAGACCTGTGAAACGAGAGCTCTCATCTATCTGCTTAGAGCAATGACCACTGAAACATGCATGCTTGCTCAGCCATGTCTCCTCAAAAGGAACCTTCATTCTTAAACTCTTTCACTTCCCAAGGCTTTGCGCACATAAATGATGCTGCTGGAGACAAGTCCTTCCTTCCTCCCTTGCACTGGGGAGGACCTGGGTGCACATGCATGGTTGTGAGGCCAGCATGGATTCTCCCACTTGTGCCCTGCCAAGCTTTACATGCCAGTAGGTGTTGTGAGGTGGCCCCAGGTCAGTAAGGTTGTGGTTGTCTTTTCTTTTCCACTGATGCTAGTGGGGTGCAAGGCCCAGCAGAGCAGGACGCTGCATCACTGGGGTGGGGATGCATCCCTGGGATACCAGACTGCTGTGGAATCCGAGGAGCAGCCTGCACCCCAAAACAGGGCACACTCCTACCTACCAGTACCCAGTGCTTGCCTTTTGCCTAAGCTTGGTTTTCCTCCATTGCCTACCCCCAAAATCCTCCACAATTATTTCCTCCATGCTGGCGCAGGAGTGGAGACCCGACACAAAGCAAAAGGTGACTCAGATTTCATCAGGGCCCTGTGCCAGGACAGGAAGGTCCAAGAACAGAGAAACAAGCAGTAAAGTCATCAGGGTTCTTTGGTGCCATGACAGCAGCCCATCATTTTGAAGCCTGAGGCCATCTCTTCATGTCCAAATTGACCTCTCTGTTCTCTAGTGAGCACTGAGAGATGCTCTGCCCCTGAGAACTGCTTGTTCTGTTGCTCCTGGTTCCTCAATTCATGGGATTATTTCCATTGGCATAATCACATGTGAAGTGCCTGTTCTGGGGCTCAGAGCAAGCTGGGGGCAGCGGCAGGGCTTTGGGGCAGGAGAAGTCTTTAAACAACAGGAGTGATGCTGAAAACGGGAACTGAAAGAGGAAGCACTTTGATTTTTGTTTCATCTCAGAAACCAGCATAAGTGATATGAAATATTCCAGGCTCAGATGCTGCTCTGTCCCATCCTGCAGTTGCTCCTGCTCTTGGTTGTCCCACTGTGAAGTGCACACAGCCAACATTCGGCAGCTTCTCCAGTCTGGCCCCTGAGCTGCTCCATTTCCAGCTTTTTGCAGCTCTTGTCTTTGAAGGTGAAATGTTCCAGGACTCTGCCTGAAGAGGAATTTTTAAGGAGAGTTCAAATAAAACCTCTCCAGCCACTTATCAAAGGAGAGAACAGTGGAAAAGAAAAAGTTTTTAAAAATCCCTCCTTTAGAAACATTTGAGGCAGTTTGAGCATGACTTTATCCACTGGGCTTTGAGGCTGGGCAAGAGTGCTTGAAGGCTAAACAGAGTTTCTGCCCAGCTGTCTTGTCAGGAGCTTGCGGTAAACAGACATTTAGGGGACAAAATTGTTAAAAACAAAAAGTCTGGCTTAAAACGATTTGTTCAGTTTTAGATTTCTCCCTTTCGCAATGCCCTTCTATCACATTGCTGGGGAAAAAATGTGTCCTGTAAGCCAGTTCTATCCCATTTAGGGTGAAACACGCAGCACATTAGGGTCGAACGTGAAGTTACTTGATACTGTTGGGTGCCATGAGAAGCATAATCCCAGCCCTCAGGTTTCTGCAGAAGAAAGCCCCACGCTGAAGGATCCTCAAGTGATTTTTGGAGCCAGAGGCACCTTGTGGTGCTTACGGTTTGGGGCGAAGGGCTGAATACGGAGCAGAGATAAGCACTGGCACATCTGAATGTTAAGCCTTTTGTTTTTGCAATACCAGAAGGATGACAAGGTTTAAAATCATTTTACTTTAACCTTGGAATCTCAACTGTTTATACAGTGGAAAGTTCAGCTGACGTGTTCCTCTAATCACCTCCGGCAGGGTGAGCAGAAAGTGCCAGACCCCAACTGAAAGCCCTAACGTCCCAGTGACAGGAGGCTGCCAGTGTCCTACATAGCTAAGCAGTGATACAAGAACCCTTTTTTACCAGGTCCTTGTCATCACTTTGTCCAATACGCTTGAGAGGACAATACCCAGTGCATTAGAAACAGCCCCGAGCAAACACCATTCTGCCTGAGATTACAGCAGAGACATGGGATCATGAAACAATACGGTCAGCCCCGGGCTGGGTGAGAGCAGGACAGATAAGGGCAGCATTCCCCATGGCGCAGGCCCCTGGTATCAAGCAGCAGGATGCAGCACATTCCTGTCATGCTCCGGGCTGCTGCTGTGTCCTGAAGGTCCCTTGGGCTCCCGGCTTTGGCACCACTTCTCAAGGAAGGCTTATTAAATGGCAGGCCTGCGGCAGTCTTGCAGACACACAAGTCCCCCTTGCTTGGTGGCTTTTTGCCCCAGGAGAGGATGCCTACACTTGTGTGCAGGCATGGCGAGCAGCTCCCACCCAGTCCAGGTGGTAGACCATGCAGCATTGAGGTTCGTCAGGGAAGACCCAGCTTGGGTGCTGCCTCTGATGAAGAGGGAACAGTCCCTGTTTCCAGGGACATGTGAGGAGCCTCGCGCCCTGGAGAGCAAGGAGAAGAGGCTCTCCACAGGTGACCTCATACCCCAACCCTGCACAGTGGCTGGGCAGCCGCTCCAGGCAGGGAGCCAGTGCTCCCCGCTTCCTCACCCGCCCTGGCACCACGAGCCAGAGCAAGCAGAGATAACCCTTATCTCTCTGATAGGGGCAGGGGTCAGAGCAGGAGAGTGCGTGTCAGTGAGAAGACGCATGTTGCTAGACCGGCAGCAGGGACAGGTGGAAGCTTGTCCCCAGGCCCTTCCTACTTCCCCATTTGTCACCTTGCTATCTGCGTGCCAAGCTGACTGACAAATGCCAGACATGAGCACGAGGAGATTACAAGCGTGGCCATGCTGCTCCTTCCTCTACTCCCACCTGCAGCCCTCCCGAGACTCACATGAGGCTTTTTTTTCAGCACTGTATCAGCAAAAGCCGGGGGTCAAGAGCTCTCGCCCATCTGACTAGGAGATAGCGTGCCCAGAGCTTTGCAGGGGGAAGGAACAATGTCTGGGGCTGTCTGAGAGGCAGTGGTAAAGGTTTTAAGTATGTCATACATGTGAAATATGTGGACAGAGACAGGATCTAAAAGCCTACGTTAAGCTGTAGCCAGGTCCACCCATGTTGGCTCTTGTGCCATGAACAGATGGGTCACTTTCTGGGTGGATTCCAACCTCAGTTCTGCTGAGGACAAGGTCCCATGCGTGGGGTAGGCTTGCAGTGAGGGTGCTCAGCTGACAAAGAGGGGGGCTCTAATGCCCCTCTCCCCATCTCAGCCCAAGAGGGCAGGACAGCAGAGCCCTTCCTGCGCCAGCCCCACCTGCCTGTGAAGACCCTCCTGCCCGGCAGGCCAGGCTCCTGGGGCACATCCTCTCTCCCTTTCCTGAGTAACATGGCATGGGTCAGGCACTTAGGCCACCTCCTCTCCCAGCAGCCTTGGACACAGGGGCCAGAGGAGGTGTCTGAGCTCTGTGAGCACCACGACCTTCGCCCACGGCCAGGTCTAGAGGTGGGTGCAGACAGAGGGCACCCCCGAGGCTCACCCTGCCCTGTGACCACCGCCCCTTCTCCCCCGGCAGGCACCCAGGTCAGCTTCCCCAAGCCGGCCGACTCCTTTGCCTTCGAGGAGGACAGCAGCAACGACGGGCTGTCCCCGGAGCAGGCCAGGAGCGAGGACTCGCCGGGCTCCAGCGAGCTGCCGGCGAGCAACAAGGCTGCGGAACCACCTCCCGCCGCCCCGGCCGGGACACCGCAGGTAGGGCCCAAGCAGCGCGGCCTGCCCGCGGAGCGGGGCGGGGAGACGGGGGAGGACACAGGCCCTTGGCCGGGGGGAGGAAGGGGGCGGGGGACCCGGGCCGAGGACAGGGCCCTGGGCGGGGGGACACGGGCCTGCCCCGCCCCCTGCTGGCCGGCGCCGGTACTGCAGCCACCAGGGTGGAGTGAGGGGCTGGGGGGGACTGGGTCAGACCGGGGGGACTGGGACTGAAGGGGACTTGGGGGAGAGGAGGCCAGAGGGACTGGGGCTGGCCACAGGTGGAGTGGGCTAGTCTGGGGGACACTGAGGAGCCAGTGGTGCACGGGGATACAGCGCTGAGGTGGAGTAGGGAGGGCTTGGAGACTAGGGTGGACTGGGATGAACTGGGGAGGGTTGCGATAGCGGGGTGGGGATAGTGGGCTGGTATAAACATGGGGGGACTGGGATGCACTGGGGCGCTAGGGGCACCTCCTCTCCATTTCACGGCTCGCCTCTCCCGTGCAGGATCACCCCCACAGTGCCGATGGCCTCCCGCCGGACCCAGCCCCGGGCCAGGGCAGCCAGTGCCACAGCCCCAAGCAGACCGCGGGGCAGGACAGCCCGACGCTGCCGGTGCCCTCCGCCGTGAAGGTAACACCCGTGCCCAGGAGAGGGAACGGGCCGCAGGGACCCGGCTGTGTCCGAGCCTGCAGTGCCCGGTGCTGCACCTCACCCCCGGGGAGGGCTGGGGGCTTGGCTTGAAGGCTTGGGATAACACAGGGACGCAAACCTTGAAGTCAAAAACTGCAGGTTGATTCATTTTCGTAGAATCATGGAATCATTAAGGTAGGAAAAGACCTCTAAGGTCCATCAAGTCCAATGCTACCATGACCACTAAACCATGTCCTGAAGTGCCATGTCTGTTTTTTTGAACACCTCCAGGGATGGTGACTCCAGCACATCCCTGGGCAGCCTGTTCCAGGGCTTCACCACTCTTGCAGTAAAGAAATTGTTCCTAATATCCAATCTAAACATCCCCTGGTGCAACTTGAGGCCATTTCGCTTGTTACTTGGGAGAAGAGACCAACATCCCATTTTGTAATGGTACAGGGTTTAGCACTGCACCCTGCCAGAGATGATGGCTCAGGTCCTGCCCTGGAAACATCCCCTGGGGTTAGGAGCTGAAGCAGAGGCAACACTGAAATACCTTCCAGGCAAGGAGAGCCATTCATCTCACATGCTCTCCAGCACAACTGAGATGGGATGTGGCCCTGAGGGAATCCCCCACATGCAGGCTCAGCAGCTCTTGGTGCTGGAGTGTCTGGTGCCGGCAGGAGCTGCCCTTGCTCTGTCCCAGGTCTCTGAGTTCTCATGGGGGTGGCAGGAGCTCTTCTCCCAGATAATTCCTTTTCTTCTTGGACCAACAGTCCAAATCATCCAGTGACAGCAAGAACCGTCACAAAAAGCCCAAGGACACCAAGCCCAAGGTGAAGAAGCTGAAGTATCACCAGTACATCCCTCCGGACCAGAAGGCAGAGAAGTCCCCTCCACCCATGGATTCTGCATATGCCAGGCTCCTCCAGCAGCAGCAGCTCTTTCTACAGCTTCAGATCCTCAGCCAGCAGCAGCAGCAGCAGCAACAACAGCAGCAGCAGCACTTCAGCTACCCAGGGTTGCACCAAGGCCAGCTAAAGTGAGTGGCAGTGTGCCAACAGCAGAGTTTTGTCCTGTTTCTCTCCAGTCTTTCCCCTGCTGTACCCATTTGCACTGGTGGAAGAGGGATAGATGCATGCAAGTGAAACACAAGAGCTTGGGAACAGCACTCTCCTCAAAGCTGTTCTGGCTTTGTGCACTGGCTGGGGCACCTGTGACCTGCTGGTGGGTCACCAGCAATCTCACTACAGCCCAACTTGGTTTTCCTTGCAGCTGGCAGTCCTTTAAGTCTCATATAGGAGACAGCAGCCTAAAGGCAGCAAGGAGATGGTAGGCTGGGCACAGAGACCGTGGGGGGACAGAGAAGTTACCCCAGATCTCCTTTGTTATTTCAGGCAATCAAATGAGCAAATGGTCAAAAGTTCAAATTCTTCGTCATCTTCTGTCAACAACACCCCTCTTTCTCCTGTGAAAACCACCTTTTCAGGCCAGACTTGTGCCTCATCTATCAAGCCAGGCCCTCTGCCATCGAACCTGGATGAGCTGAAAGTGAGTGTAAACTTTGTCACTGCAGGAGCAGGTTCTTACATCTCGAATGTGCTTTGCTACCCCTGTGGTGTTCAGTGTGGTGCCATGGGCTGAGCTGGCACCACAGAGCCACCTTGCTGTGAGGAAACCCAGGAGTACCGCACACTGGAGCTGGTCACTGTGACAGTAACTGAAAACATGGGTTTGCTGCTCTGCAGGTGACCTGTGGGTGCATGGCTCAGAGCACGTATCAGCAAACCTTAGGTATAACTTGAGATGGCTGCAGGCCAGGCTGTCAGGTCAAGGACTAAAGGATGATCTGCGCTGTTGCTAGTGCAGTTCATGGCTCTGTACTTTTTTTAGTTTTACAGTGGACAGCATGGATGTTGCTAGCAGACCAGCCAGAAGCTAGGAGGTTAACATGACCTTTACTTAGTGACTCAGCTTCTCAGAGGTCATTGCAGCCAGGCCAGCTCAGCTTTCTGCACAAGCGGGTATCTCCTGGAGCCTGCAGCTATGAGCACTACAGTGAACAGTACCTAAATCTGTCGCGTAGGTGGGACTGGCAGGGCACAAGGAAGAGTCACTCACATCAGCAGTTCTTTTATACTTTGCTAATGGAGCCTCAGCCATGGGGAAGGCCAAGTCCTTTAGGGGGAGATGTCTGTGCTGAGCTTTTCCAAAAAGAAGTGCTTGTTCTAGATGGGTTGGTTCCCGTGGGTGATGTCTGAGCTGTTTTGCACTGTTAAGGAGCTGGAGATGCACCAGAAGGGCTGGTGGGGCATTTTGAGCCTCTTGGGAGGAGAGGGTGCATTT
>JAVSBS010005232.1:0-18861 GCA_033124195.1 Coracias cyanogaster
TCTGGGATGGCTTTGAGGCATCCTCCGGGTTGGGCCATGGGTGCAGCTGTATCGCTGCGGGGCTCTGGGTGTGTCCCCCTGATGCCACCAGCAGCCACACAACCTTCTCAGCCATTCCTGCTGAAGCCAAGAGAGGCTGCCCTGCTGATCCTAACACCTGATCTGCCCAGACTGGGGCAGACCCTTACATTCCTCTTGGCTCCTTGCTCTGGCTGCCCACCCAGGGGGATGGGAGGTTGTCCGTGTGTCCTGGGGCCCGAGGGTGAGTGCTGGTGCAGCTCTCCATGCTGTGTGCAGCAGCTCCAGCCCTGGCCACGTCCTAGGGCCTTGTCCCTGGTGCCTGGAGGTGGGGTCAGCTTGGGGTCGCAGGCCATAGGAAACCATCCTCACTCCAATCCCTCTGCCACAGGCAACAAGTTCTCGCCCTGCCATGCTGCTGTGCTGCTGCTGTGCATCTGGGCATATGCCCTGATGTTTGCCGCAGCCCCCTTGGCCGAGTGGGGCAGCTACGGCCCCGAGCCCTACGGGACAGCCTGCTGCATCACGTGGAAATCCTCGAGCAGGGAGGCCACGCTCTATATCCTCGCCCTCTTCATCTTCTGCTACCTTCTCCCCTGCCTCCTCATCCTTGTCTCCTACTCTCTGATCCTCTGGACGGTGCGGGTGTCCCGGAGAGCCATCAGGCAGCACACATCCCCGCAGCGCAGAGCTCACAGCGTGCACAGCCTGGTTGTGAAGGTAGGGGAGGGCTCGGGGTGCTGCAAGGTCTTGGGGTGCCCCCTTCCCCAGCCCACCGCCCTGTGGGCAGCTGAACATGGCAGGACCCCTCCTGCCAGGGTGTCTGTTGCTCCTGATGAGTTCTCCAGGTGTTTGTATCAGTGTGGGTAATAACACATTTCTCCTTGTTTAAAGCTATCAGGTAGAGGAGTTTTCATTTTAAATTACATTGGAAAAGACCATAAAAGAAGCTTGCATGAGTCAGTGTTCCCCGGACTACAAGCTAATACTATAATTTTCCAAGGATATGTAAAAAAAAAAAAAAGTAGATACCCTTTAAAAACAAAAGAAAGAAACAAAACAGCTTGCAAACCTGGCCTCAAAGGGAATATTCATGTCTGCCTAGAGGAGGAGGTCTGAGCATGGCCCATTTCAGAGCCTCTTCGTTGCTCTGCACACAGGTTACCGGCAGGATTTTGAGTGCTGCCAAACGGCTCTTGGGGTCCAATGCTGGCCTGGTCCCCGCCGCGTTCCTGGGCGCTTTGTACCCACCTGCCGCAGCGGGCTGAGGCAGTCCCCGAGTTTCCCAGGTGGGACAGGGTGTGAGTCACCTGAAACAAGCGCAGGTTTATGTGCCCATGCTGGGACGTGCTGAGTTGCTGCTCTGGTGTCTGACACCACGATGCTCCAGTGTGAGGGGTCCAGAAGGCGGAGCACCTCTCCCTGGGATGCGATGAGCTGCTCAGGGACCTGTTGCACAAGGCTGAGTTTTGAGGGGGGGTGCGCCACAGGAGTCTCGGGGCACCACTGTCTCCATCTCCTTCTCTTCCAGCTGAGCGTTGCTGTGTGCCTGGGGTTTCTGGCTGCCTGGACCCCCTATGCGGTTGTTGCCCTGTGGGCAGTCTTTGGCGATGCCAGCCAGGTGCCAGCACTGGCCTTCGTGCTGTCAGCTGTCTTTGCCAAGTCCTCGACGCTCTACAACCCGCTGGTGTACCTGCTCTTCAAGCCCAACTTCCAGAAGTTCCTCTCCAAGGACATGGTATTCCTCCAAGCCATCCGCACTCTCCTCTGCTGTGGCTGCCCGAGCGCCGTGCTCCAGCCCTTCCCATCCCCGGGCTTCAGTGACCGCCCTGGGGCTTGCAGAAACTGCAACGACACTTTTGAATGTTTCAGTAACTACCCCAAGTGCTACAAACACGCCAAGGCACGGAGCAGCTCACCCCTCCATGGCCCCCTGGCTCTCCTGGCTGATGGAGCTGCTTGCCAGCCAGGGCTGAAGAGGACGGTGCAGGTGATGGTGCTTGTCACACGGAAGAGGTCAGGCCTGGGGGCTGTGAATGTGGTGGGGGAATCCCTGCCATCGGATATCATGAAAGACCTTCTCTGATCCCAGCTGTGCCTGGCTGCGTCCTACCAGCACACTGGAAGACAAACCCAAACACATTTCTCTCACCTGCATATCCAATGGGTCCTCAGCGTGTTCTGCAGATGAAGTGATGTGGAAATTTAGAACCAACCTTGCCTCCCTCTCTGGTTTGGCTCTTGCAACACTGAGCCTAGTCTTTGCACTTGCAGAAAAAAAAAAGACAACACCCAGTGCCTGAAATATGACCAGAATGCAAGTCCAGGGAGCAGTTTCTCCTGCAGCTTGCTCTCTGGGCCCTTGGTCTTTATTTTTCCATCTTGGTGCTGTGATGACCAAGTAGGAACTTGGTTGTCTTAAGAAACTGTGCCTGGCAGGGAGGGCTGGGGGCCAGGAGGCCCTGCGAGGCATCCTACCCCCAGCACCAGCTCCAGCCCCCACCGACCATGTCCTTCCCCGCTGGGGAGCGGGACTGTGCCACTCAGCTACCTCACTTGGGATTATGAACCATCTATATACCTCTCAAGAAACTACCCTCTGTGCAGGCTGGGTTACCCCACTCCCTGGGTTTGAAAGCAAACCCACCACCATCCTATAGATCAAAGTGGGAGCTTGTCTTTAGAGTAAGGATTTGGGGTTAAAATAATCCTGATGTGAGTAACAGCAGTCCCAGGTTGTGCTCTCCAGGCAGGGAATGGCAAATCTGGGGCCAAGCACCATCCTGGAGCGTGTACTGTGGCCACAGGGTGGGTATCTCGCAGCAGCTGGGATGACGGGCCAGCTCATGCCACCAGCACTGCTGCCCAGGGAGCAGCTACCCGGGCAACAGCATCCCGCAGGCTTGTAGTCTGGAAGTGGGAAGAGTCTGGAACAACAAGGACCAAGAAGCTGTGAAAGAGCCAAGGTGCTGAGAGAGGTTGGTTATGCCCCAAGAAGTTAAATGATGCATTCAAGGTGATGAGAAGAGTCAGTAGCAGAGGTGGGAAACGTGCTGCTCGGCACCCAGCCAGCCCGTTACTCCTGGGAGCACCTTATGTTGTCACTGGTTCACAAACCAACCCACATCACAACCCATCATTGCCCAAGCTGCGGTGTTAAATCATGGACATGCTAAATGGCAATAGTGAACCATTTTGTGCACTGAGTGCTAGAAAACAGCTGCTTCCCCAATGCCAGGGCTGGCTGTGCTCTGCCTGCAGCCCTGCCTGCAGCCCTGCCTGCAGCTCTGCCCGCAGCTCTGCCCACAGCTCTGTCCGCAGCCCTGCCTGCAGCTCTGCCAGCCCTGCTAGCCCTGCCTGCTGCTCTGCCTGCAGCTCTGCCAGCTCTGCCTGTAAGCCAGCCCCGAGCTCTCCCTCCTCCCTCTGCTCTCCAGACACAGATATTGTTATTTTTAGCAGCGGCTCGCAGAACCAGGCTGTATCACTGCTTTTTCTTAGTGCAGCCAGCGCAGCCTCCTCACTTCGAGGACACACAGCACTTCCCAGAGAGGCACCGGCTGCCGGGCTCTGCAGAAATCCAGAGGGGTGGTTGTGCTCCCCAAGGGGGGCCCACAGGTTCCCCGCACCAGTCATCTAAGCTACAAACTTGGTACCACTGATCCCAGGCGTTAAAAATACCAAGGTTTTTGGCCTCCGTGTTACAGCCCACTTCCAGCATAGGTGGCACCAGGGCTGGTGTGAGCTCTGCGGTGGGGAAAGTGGTTGCTGCATACAGAAGCACCCAGCAAAGGGTGCTGGGGCGCGGGTGGTCCTGCCCTTTGTTTCACTGCGTGTCACCACTGCGGGCTGCCACTGCACCGCTCTCCTTGGTGCCAAACGGCACGGCCGTCATGGCTCTGGCTTTTGTCCCTTCATTTCCATGTAGCCGCTTTCACTAAGCAGTTTTCCCGTGACAGGAGAGGGCCTGTGACAAGAGAGGGCCCGTGACAAGAGAGGGTTGTCAATACCTCTGGGGTCCACATGCATCTTCCTGGGATGGTTTTGCCCATGTGCAATACCTGCGGATGCAGACGGTTGGGGCAGGGCAGGGTTTATGCACAAGAGCCAAGGAATAACTGAAAGGCTGCGCAGGGAGCGATGCTCCTGCCTTGGCTTCCTACTCCTGCTATGCAAAAACCCCACCCAACCCAAAGATGTGCAATATTTGCAAAATGCTGCAAACAAACAGAGAAAAACCAAGGTGGCCAGCGAAGAGAGGAGGACAAAGTTTGCAGCGTGGGTGCAGGTTTCTAGGAAGGCCAGTCACCGCCTGGCCCGGGGCACGGCTGCTCAGCCCCTTCCCACCCCACAGCTCCGGGCACCGCTCCCAGGGCCCCGTCCCCAGCACACGAGGGAATCACAAGCGCTCAATGTCTCTGCTGACTAGTCATCACGTTCCATAAACTGTACCTTTTTCAAGTAAATTCACTCATGCAAAACTGGCATTTGGCTTGGTTCAGTTATGTGTTAGTGGCCATGCTCCGGGATAAATGGAAGTACCGCTGCCGTGCGTGGCCGAGGGGAGAGCGTGGGCAGCTCTAGTGCTATGGGCAAGTGATCGGCCCATTGGCTGGGGCCCCCCCAGCAAACCTCTCCTCCCCCAGCAGCCGACCTTCCTCCTGCTGGGGTGAAGCAGGGATGGTGCGGCTGGCAGCGACAGGGCCCTGACGCATCGCTCTGTGCTGGGGCACCCACCTCGGCCTGGCCTCAGCTGTACCTGCTGCCCATGGCCACTCTGGGAGGAGAGGAGCCTCCAGAAAGCTGCCCAGGACATGAACATGAAGGGCTGCTGCCACCTCCTGGGGGCTCTCAGGCCATGGCCGCCCTGGGGTGGTCAGAGGCCAAGGATGTGATCCCGTGGCCAGGCTGCGGCTTCAGGCTATGGCAAGCTCAGGGACACATTGTGCTCCAGCCACAGATGCAGTGTTGGGTCCTTGCTCTGCCCACCAACCCCCTAGACTGCTGCTTTGTCCACTGCTAGCTAAAAAGTACCAGAAATTACCTAAAGAAGACAGGAGAAAAATAAATAAATCTGCAAATCCCCCTGATCCTTTATTACTCCAGGAGAGCCTCAGCTCAACATCTTCATCTTTAGTTTGGTGTGAGATTGCAGAACTTTGAGAGCATGTAATACTGAGTGTGCTTTAATCTACGGTCCCAGAGACCCTCCTGCTGCTGGGCAAACTCCTAATTAATTTCATTAACTTCATGCCTCGTGGCCAGGCCCAACAGCAGGGCCAGGGTCCCTCCCGAGGCTGCCCCTGCCCAAGCACTCCCACCTGCAGGGCTGGACGCCCGCCCTGGGGCATGGCCCGGCTGGTGCCGATTTAATCAGTGTCCCCAGCTGGGCTCAGTGCCACCAGCTGCCACCAATGACCTGAGAACAAGAGCTCCCAATTCTTTCCCTGCAAGAGCAGCTCTTGGGGTGGCTGCTGGTGGGTGAGCCTGCGAGGAGGATGGTGGCTTTGCTCTGTGGGCTGAGGTAGGTTCTGTGCTAGCTGCTGTGATTGTGCAGGGTGCGGGAGGTGGTTGCTGGTTGTGAGAACTGGCTTCTTCAGTTTTGGGTGCTGCTGCAGCCTGATCTTGGCTCTGAGCTGTGTGGGAAGTGGGGCTGAGGCTGCAGGGCTGTGTTCTTGCTCAGTGTGAGCCTGGTGCTGGTGCAGGGAACAAGCCAGGGCTGCCTTGGTGTGGGTTTAGTGCCTGGAAGGTGTGGGTTTGGCATCTAGCAGATGTGCTTTTGTCTTTGTGTCTCCCACTGGTGCTGGCCAAGTGAGAGCATTTGTGCCTTTTACCAGCAATGGCTTTATTGTCAAATAGCCGTCATCTTCTGAGGTCAGTCAGCCTCTTGAGTTTGAAGGTGCTGGGGCAAGTGCAGACATGTATGCCCTATTGATCTGTAGATTAGCGATAGTTAACAAAAGCTCAACCTGAGCCAGAAAACCTGCAGCAAAGAGACCTTTTTTTGGGAGAGAGGTTCCTTCCCAAAGGCAAGCGCTAGAGGCCAGTTACAACCATAAGGCAGTATTGAAAGGTAGTCGACCCATTCTGGGATTATTTTCTGTTCTGTTCAAATCTCCCATGATTTCACATCCATCAGTGCCTATACCTGATTGTATAAGGCAGTAACCCCTGGGATTTCTGTGCTCCTCCACCGATAGTCCCGTCAGGCTCTGGGCTATGCGGTTGCTTGCTGTGACTCAGTTAACCTGCAGAGCAGCAGCATTTCCAGACACCTCTTTGCTGCCTTACCTTGAAAGGTAAGCAGGGAGCAATGTGCTCCTGCCCCTCTCCAGAGAGCCCTGGCCTGGAACGGGTTTATGTTTGAAAGAGAATTTAAGGCTGAGCTAAAGCAGCCGGAGTGTGCCCACACAGACTTCCCACCCTTCCTGGGGACACAGGTAGGCTCCTCACAACAGTGTCGTGTCCCCTGACCTCGGCTGCAGCTTGCTGTGGGATAGCACCGGCCAAACGGGCAGCGTGTGATCTGAGCCTCCCAAAGGGCTTCACCCAAAGGCTGTCCCTTACGGTGTGTCCAGGCCCTGGCGGGACTCTGTCTTCCAGACCCCAGGAGCAGCCTCTAGGTCCGTTTCTCACAGTGGTTATGGCCAGTAAAAGCATTTTTACATAAATGAAGCTGAGAGCAAATGTCATTCTGCTGTCTGGGCAGGGGCTCAGCTGAGGGTAGCAGCTGTTAGATCATGTACAAATATGAATCTTCAGAGAAAAATCTGCCCTTGGACTTGAATTTTTTAACACTGGTTCTGTGATCTGGGTCTGTAAGGACAGCTTCACCTCAAACAAGGTGACTGGTTCCTGCTCTAGCTCCCCTCTGAGCTGCTCTGAGTCTTCAGGGACATCCGCTACTGTTTGTTCTGAATTTTTCTGTCCATGGCAGCTGGAGGTGCCCTGTAGTGAGGGGGTGAGCTGTGTTCAACCAAAACAAGGGATCACTCAGGAGTTTGAGGGCACAGCAATACACTCTAAGGTGGCAGGAGAATAATGTGTCCTAGGAAAGGAAAAATGGGGAATAAGGTGACTGTCAGGGAATGTCAGCAAAATTATAAGTGCATGTGAAGATCCATCATTATAGAAATTTCTTCCAGTGGTTCCAAAGTGTGGAGGTTAATGTGTAGTCTGAGGGGAAAATGAAGTTCTTGACTCCAAGTTGTGACAAGTGTAGCGGGCACCTTCTGGAGTTCTAGTGCAGTTGCTTTATAAATACCCTCCCCACAACATTCCTCCTGTTTCAGAGTGATTGCATTACTTCTGGCTGTGCTGGTTATTTGAAGGTATAAAACCCTCCAAGCTGGTGGCACTTGGCTGTTGTGCTACTGTTGGCTTCTCCACCAGCAGGCTGGGAGCAGGACCAGCCTCCCCAGCAGCTCCATGCTCTGGCAGGTCCCACACAAGCTTATCCAACACCTGTTCCAGTTTAAAGTGGGAATCCACTGATGCAGATTCCATCAGCTCAAATCAGAGCTGCCCTCAGCCCACACAACTATTCCGAGTAATGGCCAATGACACTTTGCATCCAAACTCTTTGTACCTCCAAGATCAGCAGGGGCACAAAGCCAGTGTTCCACTCTGGTGTCTGTGTTCTTGCTGTGTCATCTCCTGTGGCTGTGTTCTTGAAGGTTGGGCAGACCTCAGCCATTGTCTGTACCACTGACCTTTAAACACAGCCTCATGGGTGGAAACCTCCTATTTGGGGTGGGAAAAGGCAAAGGGTGTTTAACATGCAAAGCTCAAAGCCCTGGTCTTTCTTTCCAAAGGTTAAGCTCCTGAAGGTAGATAATGACTATTGCTTTTGGTCCTTTTATGACAGCTTTTAGATTAGGCTGTAGAAACAGCCTGTAGGTGCTTTAATGTTTAAAATAAATGAGTGTCTCTTGGTGTGGTTGAGTTAAAAATAACATCTTCATTATGATGAAACCAAGACAGGGAAAGCTGGAGGTGTCTGCTCGCATTTGGCTGGTGAGTCATGAGCAGGCTGAGGCTGGGGTCCAGCTCTCAGGCACCAGGGGCAGAGGTGGGGCTCAAAGATGGTTCAGGCTGAACATAAACCAAACTCTATGGTAACAATCACTTAATCTGTGATGGTCACCCAGGTGTCTCAGGGTGCCCCCAGGTCTGTCACTCTGTGGGGGACAGGAGTGGTGATGTCGTGTCTGCAGGAAGGGCTTGCTGGAGCCTCATCACATGCTCCATTGTGTTTTATGGGTGGGGCCTGGGAGTTCTTCCCGGGCACAGGGATTGCTGCCAGTCTGGCTGGTTTTGACCATAGTTCTAGTGGCCCCAAGGATCAAGCAGCTCAGAGGGGGCTTTGCAAGGGGGATTTTGACCAGTGGGGAAACTGAGGCCTGTGAGCTGGCAGTGGTGACAACACAGAGCAGGTTTGCTGTCCTCTTGAGCAGTGGAGTGCAACCTGGTGAAAGCCCCTCCTGTCCGGGGGAAGAGGCTCTGCAGGGCATCCTGCCTCCTCTCCCACGGCATGGTGGGGCCAGCAGGCATCTGCTGGGTGAGGTGGCCAGCCGGGTCATCTCCTCCCAGTGCGGGGATCACCTCCTCCTGGTGCTGCCTGCTGGGAGAGGGAAGGGGGACCTGCTGCCTGCAGCCCCTGCTGTGGACTGGCTGTGTCACAACCGTTCCCTGGGGACCTTGTCCAGCTATGGTGGGAGGAGAGCCACTGCTGAAAACACCTTTTTTGTGTTTTCTGTGAGAGGCTCTCTTGCATCCTTCACCAGGCAGGGCCGCCGAGCCTGGGAAAATGCCCACTCTGTGCCAGCACTCCAGGGGGGCTGGGGAGTTTCAGTAGCTCCCCTCACTCCTGGGCCGACACTGTGCCCTCCACCAGGTCACCAGCACAGGAATGGGGAGCTGGGGCTGTGCTCAGCCCTGCCTGGCAGTGAGAGCTCCTGGGTGCCATTGCTGTTCCCTGCTGGGGATGATGGGTTTTGCCATCAGCACCTTGGGACGGGCTGGAAGAGGGGAAAATAACTTCTGGGAGCTGTGCTCTGGATTTCCCCTGGCTCTCCTTTGCATGGCTCCACAGCTGTCAAGAGAAACAGCCACTGGGTTTACTGTCTGGCAGAACTTCAGGGCTCTGTAATTAGTAACATCCACATTGTACTTCCTGGTGGCTCTGTATTTAGGAGAGCAGAAAAAAAATAAAATTTGCCCTTGCACAAGTCTGCAGATGACACCAAGTTAGGATGGGGCTGCTAGTACTTGTGGGAAAAGGATTAGAGTTTAATATTGGCCTGACGAAATAGGAAATGATCGAAAGTAACTGTGATACACGTGAATAAGGAGACAGGTTTTCTTTTCTAAGCATGTTACTTTAAGTGAAGAAATCCAAGCTGTAAAATGACTGTCACAGAAAAGCCAATGTGTTGATAAATGAATATGAAAATTAGTCACTGAAATAATGGTAAAAACTTATTTTATTGGCTCCAAAACAAGGAAGTTGGTGTGCATTTTGAGAGAGAAAAAAGCTGTCTTAATTTCAAGCTTTGAAAATTGTAATATTTTCATAAGTTCTAGGAAGGTTGCTTTTAAATTAAACCATCCACATTTTCTTCAATTTAATTGCTTCAAAGTTATTTCATTAGTTCTAGCTGTATCAGTTAATTGCTTCAATTTAATTTGTAAAACGATTCCCAGCAAATGGTTCTCATTAGATGCCGGAGCACTATCACTAATTACCAGCAGAGGGCAGGAAATGATCAATTTGCCTTCATGGAAGTTACCAAAGGGCTGCCGATCTAGTGGTACAAACCTCTCTCTATTTTGCAGGTGACCTATTTCACTGGAATGACAATAGAAATTAGAGGGTATTTTATATGATTATGGCGCAACACTAAGCCCGGTGTAATAGCATTTAAAACAATGTACACCTTCCAATGACAGGAGAAGCTCCCAGAGACCTCCCAGCTAGCTCCTGGGCTTACATGTTCAAGTTGAGAAACTGAGTGTGGCTGATGGGTAACTAAAATGTAATTGAGTCTACTGTTGTCTAGAAGGGTGAAGACAGTCTTATTTTTATGCAGGCCCTATTCTAAAGATAAAGCAAGCACCAGCTACTTTCTGGTCAACAGCAGAAGCTGAGTTCATGGCCCATTCAGACTCCCACCAGTGTGTGTTTCTGCTCTGGGAGTAGCAGAGAGCAGCTCTTTGAGCTAAAAGGGACTCCTGTATCCAGATGCATTATTTTGGAAAAACTGCTCAGGCAACACAGGTTTAGGATTTTAAATACATTCTTGAACTTTTATTCCTCCCAGCGGGTAAGCAGTTGATTAAAAACCTTAGTAGCAAAACCTGACCAAAAATATAAGTCTCACGCTTCCAGAAACAAACGTGTGTACTTGCATGTCAGAGCTACGCGCAGAGCTACAAATGAGTATGCAAATGACAAAGGAGGAATTTGGGTTGGCAGCGATAGCGCTGCTGCCTGTGTAACCACCGCAAACGTGCACCAAACACTGCCTGCCTGGTCAGGGCTATGCAATTCTGAGCAAACGGACTGGGCCGCGTACAAACAGTGTAAGGACGCTGCTGAACTTGAAACAGTGCAAGCAGAAGAGAAAAATTGTATTAACAAACAGGATACCTTAACAACATCTTTGGCACTTCCCAACGGAGGCTGCCTCAGACACATGCAGTATTCACCTTTCTGTACCCGTGTTGGATTTTGTAGGCTCTTCATGTGCACGCTGCTTTTGCTTCCACTCAAAAATCCCCACTAGTGACTTCAGGAGTGTTAGGGACACTTAATGAATTAGGCAAAACAAAAGCTGCTGTTTTCTAAGAGCTGAAGCTCAAGTGCCAGCAAGGAGCAACTGCCAATTACATGAACCCAACTGCAACCAGCTTTAGCCAAGGAAAAATATACATTTGCACTGTAATTCCAGATGCAGTTCTGTACTGTGTCATAGAATCCCCCACTCCATGCTACAATCAGTACTGTGGATTAGATACCTCATCATATATAAAAAAAAAATAAAAATCCAATAAAATAGAAATAAAGAATTTCTTAAATGACAAACCCACCGTTTTTCAGAGGTGCCTTCTTGCATGTGCAACATCTGCATTTTGTCAAGGTCTGCATCTTCTCCAGATTCATAATGTGCAAATCCCACAAATTATACATTTATTCCAGTCAATTCCCTTACTAGTGCTGAAATATTCACAGTATAAACTGTCAAGACTCTCCATGCTGTGAATGAATATATATATAAAAAAGTAAAGTGCAATTCATTCGGTTTTGCAGAGTCATACAATGGCTCTGTACTTCAGCATATGTTTACAGCAGATTCTGTAATAGGAAGAAGACCCCCCCCATTAAACAATGTCATCATTTAATAGCAGATGTTTCTGCTTTTCAACAGGCTGTGTGAAATTTGCTATGCTGTAAAATCTGAACGAATGTTTCTTCATTCTGTCCAGTGTCTGACATTTCTGGGTTCCCACCACTGACTAGTATCAAGCACAGCAGATCTGCAGTTTTATACCTACACATGTAGCACAAGACATGCCTGAAATCAGAAAGTTCACTCTTAGCTTTCCAGCTTTTGTGCAGTCAGACTCTTGGTATTTAAATCCTCTTTCCAGTGATAAACTCATCGTATTCCTGTCCTGGTCCGCTATAGCAGTTCTTGCTCGTCATCTTCAGATCCCGAGGGTCCTTGTCGTACCTCTTCATACCATTTGTTTGTGAGGGTTTTCATCTGTATGCGCCCGTTGTGCAAGTCCTAAGGCAAAAGCAAACAAAAAAAATTTGTTACTTGGCCACAACACTACTTGTGTGTCAGAGCAACAGAAAAAGACTGGTTTAATGTATTCCTTAGGAAACAATCCGCTCCTGGTGTGTAAGCATGCAAAGCAGTTCTGTTTCCTGCCAGAAAATACCTATCAAGTGTTCACTCAGTGATTATTTCCACAGACAGTATTTCTGATGACAGGCATTTTCACCTTTGTTTTTTAGACAGTCCTGCTCTGTGGGTTTCAACAATCCTAAGGCTGTCTGGATGGCGTGGCTTTGAATCTCGCTTCTCTCTACATGTTCCCAGGGACAGTGGGAAGCTTGTGGCCTGCTCTGGTGATTCACGTATTTATTTTTCTAGCCTTTGGTTGCAATCTGGATGGCAGCCATGCTTTTGGCTACCAATTACACATCAGATGCTTACTCTGGTTTCTTGATTCCTTTTTGGTTTTGCAAAAAAATGCTTTCAGCTTTTGTGCGAAAGCGCTAAAAGCATTCTTTTGAAAAGAAAGGTACAAAACAGGAAAAAATAGCACACTTGGGCAAGCTACAAAGATGGAGCGTGCACACTGCACAAAATTATCAACTCCACAGCAAAAATGCTTAATTCTATGGCAAACTGGAAAACCAGTGACTTATGTGGCTGAGTTGTCCCAGGTTTCTGAGGCACTGGAGTGGAAATGGCATAGTATTTACACCCCTCGGAGCCACGCAGTGTTAAGTTACATGTTCAGTCAGGTGTCTCTTTGCATTTACAGCTTCAAAGTCTTGGTCTCCCAGTGAAGACGTCTTACAAGTGAAGGTTGCAATGCTGGTGTATATTTCCAAGATAAAAACTGCACTCTGCAGAAAAATTGCAGCTCCAGAATTCACAAGACCATGTACAGTAAAAGACAGGAACGTTGTGCCATAGCACTTAAGAAACTGTGTGAGTGGCAGCAGCTTCTTCCAGCGACAGTAGTAACTCCTGATACTTTTCATGGTACTCTGCAAGATTAAAGGTGAGTTCAATAAATCCATACACTTTTTAAAGCTTAATTGTGGTAGCCCTGAGAGATGCTCATTTAACCCAACCTGCAATTTTGCAGTGCAGCTTTTCATTACAGCCGCTCTCCATACGCACCAGTAACTCATTAGAAGGCTCGCTGCTCCTAATGTAGAAGTTACATGGCTACACTGGGAGCTAGAATGGTACAGACAAGTGACAACCAACTCTGCCACAGTTTCTTTTCTTCAAGAAAACAGGACAGACTTACTTCTTGTGTGAGCCTCCTGGTGAAGAAAGGATTCAAATACTTGGCATCAAACCACATAAACCCTTTGAGGTCCTGGCGTTTTATATACTGGGCTTCATATTCCTCTTCTGTGAGCTCTGATAAATGTTCAGACTCTATGGTATTTCCCTAGAAAGATCACAAATATTGGAATTAATCTGAGAAATGTGGCAGTCATCCTTCAGCTTGCTTCAGCTCTCTGCTCTCTTCTCACAACCAATTCCTATGCTGGAACAATATGGAAATTTTATCAGCCCTGCCTACCAGGCCTTATGGGCTGTATTACTCTGTCCAGCTGTTGACTCCCAGAGCCACTTAGCTTCCCTTTTAATGCTGAAAGACAAAAGAATTCAAATGTTCCATATTCTGTATTATTACTATTGCTGAGAATTCTAATGTGCAGGTTTTCTCCTGTGAGCTGGACAATGATTTTATCCAGCAAGCAACACTAATGTCATTGTCTCACTGAAAAACAAGCCCGGTATCAGAACACAGGTTATCCCCTGCACTCTTCCTATACGCACCTCCCTACGTGGGCAGAGTAAGATAATTCCAAACACTGCAAGCTTTTTGAAACCTCACACCAAGAGAAGCTGCTCTTCAGATCCTACAGAACAATACCCTGCATGTATTGTTTGATGGTTTGGGGAAAACCTGGGAAATACTCTGGGATAATTTATGCACCCCAGCCTTTTGCACCTGAGGTTTCAGCTGTCAGTTTCCCTCAGTACTCTTGCTTAGACAGAAATTGCTTTAAAATATAACCCAGAGGGGTGCTCCTGTTACCACCTTCTTGTGGCCTTTGCTTTGATTTTTTCAAAATAATTCCCATCTGCCTTTTATGATTAATTCATGACTCATGCTGTACTAGCTACTTTCCCTCTGCATATGACTCAATCCTGTATCATTATTTATGCTTTTGCAGGGGTTACTTTAATTTGTATGGATCAATTTTAATTAGATGGAGGTAAGAGACTAATTCTCCTCCCTTTGTCCAAACAGTTATTTTGTGTAAAACTAACCAAGCTCTGTGGGGTATCTTAGAATTATATTGCTTGGCTTTTTCCTACCACCTTGACTTTTTACATTGCTTTCATTTTACTTTTTAGTAAAAAATAATGTACTAGTCTTGGAAAATCTAAAAATTAAGAAAAACAACGGAAACAACATAGCGATCCTCTGAACAAAAACCCCAAACCAACCATCTTCTCTGTCTTGCTAAGATTAATGTCTTTCTTGTTCCTCTTGCGTGCTTTAGAGTCCTCAATGTCAATCAGTCTGATGAGGGGCATGGTTCCTCCTCCCAGCAGCAAAATGGTGAACAGTACTATGATGATTGTTGTTGTCCCAATGAGCTGCCGCTTCTCTATTGGTTCCAAGCCCAAATGGAGGCTGAGGGCATAGGGAATTGCACCACGTAAACCTTATCAGAGAGGACAGTAAACCAACAAAGAATGAATCAACAGCTACGCTGGTCCTCGGCATCATGGTAACTCAATAGGAATCCTCCATCTTTAAAATACTTTTACAATCCTATACCATGTCTATTTATCTATCATTTGGTTACCACCCTAAAATGAATCTGAGCTCTTTAGATACTGTTGTTCAAACTGTGAAGCTGTTAGACCTGGAAAGAAAAGTAGATTCTTTGCAGAACAGCTTCAGTGGGCACCCCCACTGCATAGTCCTCTAGCACAAAGAGGAAAGAGAACACATCTGCTGCACTGGGGTTTGAGAACAGTGCAAGTGTTCAGCTGAGTTTTGCTCCACAGATGGAAAACCAGCTCTTCCCAGAGTAGCCCACACAATGAAAAAGATAAAACATTTTTTCCAGTTCTCTGTACTGTGCACTTTAACTTACCACTAAACCACATGATAAACATCATTTTGGGGGTGATTTTATGATCACGGAAGAAGTTGAGTAGGTAGGAAAGTGGGAAAATATTCACTGCTCTACCAAACAGAACAAGTACCTGGAAAACAGAAATAAAAGCAAAAGGCCATTTGATGTGTCACGTTCATGCAGGCCCCAGTTGCATCTGGTTTGTACAGGGTAAGGTGAACATGCTCTTTTCACTCACAAGTCTTGCAAGTAGGTGTGCTCCTCAACTAACATAAAGAAATCTCTCAGTGTACGTCAGTGTGGAATTTAACTTTTTAAACATTTTTGTCTGCTTAACTGAAACTAAACCAGACTTGTCAGTGACAGAGACCAGATGCTACTTTACTTATAATAAATAAATGGAGCCCAAGAGGCATTCCAGGGAGACCAAGAATTACTTTGGGTAAAAGTTCTCTTCAGCTCCTTTAATCATTCCCTCAGCACAGCAGCTAAGAGGCAATAAGATATTTCTATTGTCTCCCCATGGACCAGTTCCTCGGAGAAAAAGGCCAGAAGCCAAATAAATACATGTAATCCAGTCCCTCAACACTTCCTTGGGTATGGTTATAAAATAAAACACACATTGAAGCAATATTTTGAGAGGGAGGGGAGGAAAAGGTACTATTTATTTACTGGCAGACAATTAACAAAACTTTAACTCAGGAAAGCAAAGGTTTTCACGGTGGCATTGCTTGTAAGCTCCACCACAAACAGACCCTTGCTAAGGTAAATATCCTAGAATTAGTCAGCAGGATCCTTGAAGGGCTGTGCTGCTTTCCTTTGTGAATCACCCCCAAATTACACAGTTTGCATTATGCCTGTGAGGGCAATGCTACATAGGAGGAAGTGTCACACCTTAGATACGCATTAGATAAGGAAGTTGGGTGCAATGCAGGGAGAGCAGTCTCCCATGCTGATACCACTATCTGTAAACTACAGATAACAGCTCTCCCCTTGAACCATGGACTAAAATGTGCTAGAAGACGTTGCTGTACGCAACCAGAAATGGATTCACACTTCCCTCTTTTGACTCTGCAGAAGAGAACAGGCTTTTCATGTCTATATTAAACAATTACAATAACAACAGATGTAGATAAACTCTGTGTGAAACATAATGCAAAGTGCCACTACATAAAGCTACCTTGAAATACAGACTGAAAGAAAAAGAATCAAAACCAAAGAATGAACACACACTGCAGAAGGTTTAAGAAAGAACTGGCTTTGAAGAAGTTGAGCTCAGTGTGAAGTGATGTGGGGACTACACTGGTTTACGTAAACAAACTGCAATGATATATGAGGGACTCAAAATCTGTAGTCCTAAAGAGATGAACTGAAGCAGAGTCTGGTACTGGTCTGCACTGTATTTTCTATAAACTGCTCATTCATACTAATTATTCACTGAAGCTAAAGATACATAAAAATTCAGGATTGTTGTTGGGTAAAATAACTATGGAAATAAAGTGGCATGTATAAAAATCTCAACATCTTTGAGATTTATTTTAATAAATCTAATAGGGTCAAAACAAGAACGGTTCTTTTCCTTGTTATTAATGATCTTATACAGAAGGGCTTCAAAATAACAGCAAACTGGAATTCCTTAAAGAAGAGTGACGTATTTGTACACCGAAGTGCTGAGAACAAGAATAATTTCATGCTATTAGTGAGAAAGAACTTCATGCAATATATAAAAGTATCTGCATACAAACCTATAAAACATAACAACTATTCTAAAATATTGTAACTGTAAGGTGTTTCCCCCCTCCCCAATACCAAAACTGCATCTAAACGAGTATGGAAGAAAGCAAATACCTACTATGCACCAGATGACAAAGGACATTTCAAATTTGTGAGGAAAACTAAAAATTGACAGGCCAAGAAATGCAAAAACACACGTTTCTGAAAAAGAGAAATCACATCTTAAATAAGCAATTCTATAAAACCTTTTCTACTCTTATTTTAAGTTACTACATGTGGTACATAAAACAGTATTTCCTGACTTTTGTACGCACAGCATAGGTATAAATGCCATTATGCAAAATGCCAGATTCTTCCACTCTCATTGTCAGTGGACAGCATCTTAGTCTGTGTGTGTAGGCTTTTTTCAGCTGTAAATTACATACTCATAAGGGTATAAGCAAAGCTTAGCAAAACCTTGTTCTAAAGACTAAGGAATTTTTACTTGAGGAATATAGGACAAGCTGCAGCACACAAGCTACAGGAGTGACTACCAATGACTTCTGTAGCTTTGAGTCAGATTCTATATAAAACAAATGTCAGGCACAATCTCATTATGTTGCAAGTTGAACACTATTATGAAGTATTCAATTCATTAAATTCCTATAAACAGCAGCACTTATGGCCTTCTTTTTAATGAAATACTGCACTGTATGATCTATCAACTCTCATATATTCTAATAACCTCTAGAAGTGAGTTTGCAAATCTACAATAATATCAGCACTGCACAATGACTACAGTAATCCAAACATTTTTATTTCCGCAGCAGCAACCCATTGCCATCAGATACCCGCAGAGGCAAGATGTTTCATCAGTCCACTGCTGCCCTAATCAAGGTAGGTTCCTTACCATAAAGGCAGTTAAAAACAGGACAGTTTGGAGAGACAGTAGCAATACCTGAGTAACTGCAGCATTAGATGTTGGTCATGCTTTGGGTACTGGTTACTTACATTTGCATATTCAAAACCTGCTGCAGACGTGTACAAAACTGCACAGTACCTTAACTCCTTTACAGTGACCTGAATTAATATGTGGGGGTTTTAGCATTTGTAGTAAGTTAAGACCAAACCCTGGTGAGCTACTCATGCTCAGGTAATGAGTGGTTTAGTCTGCAGCAAGGCCACTTCCTGACCATGTTCCAAATGCATCGTCCTGCCAACAATACAGAACACTTTCATGCCATCCCCAAAAATCAGGGATATATTTGTGATACAGAAGCATGTAATTTCTTCAAAAGTTTGGCTTGTAAAAGGAAATGGAAAGGCTGTGGGATTCTGAGCTGCTTGTAGCCCTACTTCCCAAAACCTCTCCTCAATTTGTGAAGCTACTGTTTTGCAAGTAGCTTTTTATACACAAAACCATTTTAAAAAATACCGCTAAAAATCCATCTCCTAAAACCAACTAAAAATAGACCAGAGGAATATAGGAGTCAGAGATCTCTATCCGGATATCAATCTTGTGGCAAATCTTAGCAGGAGCCTGCAGGACAGGAAAGCGAGATTTACTGTGTGTTTTATCCAGTATGGCAGGAAAGGTGACTTTTAACTGCCTTCCAGTCTTCACTGTTAGGAATTCACCTCTCAAAGGCATGTACCACTGACAGACAAATGGCTAGAAGAAAATGCACACCTCTGCTACTCCCATCGGAATCACCATTTCAGGCAAATAAGATCTTAAACTATTAATAGTAAATATTTTAAGCTATTAGTATTAGGTATTAATAGTAGGCAGCACCTACCACACATGAAAGCAACAGTTCTCAGTGTCTGCTGCATTAAAATCTGTGTAACCGGGGACAAGTTATGGTGTGTATAGTGAGACATCACGATGCCAGAGAAGAGGATTGCCATGATACCTGTAGATAAAAATGTGGCAGTCAACATTTCTGTGGACCATTTCTGTTTAACATCTTTATCGATGATCTTGATAAGGACATAGAGTGTATCATCAGTAAGGTCACAGATGACACCAAGTTAAGCGGGAGTATTGATCTGCATGAGGATAGGGAGGCTCTACAGAGAGACTTGGATAGATTGGATCGATGGGCCAACATTAGCAGTATGAGCTTCAACAAGGCCAAGTGCCAAGTCCTGCACTTGGGCCACAACAACCCCATGCAACGCTACAGGCTTGGGGAAGTGTGGCTGGAAAG
>JAVSBS010005232.1:21326-32887 GCA_033124195.1 Coracias cyanogaster
GCACTGAAGGACAGGCACAAAAATGGCTCCAGGGTAGTAGGCTGGACATTATTTAAGTTAGCTGATGTGGCTGAGATCTACAGTGTGCAGCTGAAACTAATTCTGTGTTTGGCAGAGATAACTGGGGAGAAGACTAGTATTTACATTTGCTAACTAATGCTCACTTTTATAACATGAAGTAGAGAGTAAGTGTTTCTTTAAAGTAAGTCAAAGTTGAACATAAGAGCACAGGTAAGATGAGAAACACGTGAAAACAACAAGGGCCCTCTTAGACAATAATAATACCTACTCTTTAAATTTACCAAAGAAACTGGCACATACTTGTTTTGCTACTCACCTGAGAGTGAGATACCTTCTGCAAGTCCATAAGGAAGGTAAGCGAAGATAATCATCATTCCAAACTCTAGAGAAGGTGTCTTCCTTAAATCAATATGCTTTAGCACGTACACATGAAAACGTTATGGAAAAAGTTAAAAAAAGAATCAAAGAAAAATTTAAATCTGTGTCATTACATTACAAAATAATGATTGTGCTTAATGTACTTACCTACTGAATACAGTCTACACATTGGCCTTTGACTCAAGTATGGAAAAATTAGTAATTTCTTACAAAGAGTGTCTCTCACAGAAGCTACCGCTGGTAGAAGTCTATTAGAATGGACAGACCTAGAGACTGAAAAGATCTGCTACTGATGTACCTACAAAATGTTGATAACAACATGCCAAATTGTTTGTTTGGATCTAGATGGGCCATTTCCCCACACGTTCAGTCTTTGAAATCTCTGCTCCAAAACTATTGCAGAAAATCCACAAGAGAACCCTTAAATACTAAAGGCTTTTCTAAAAATAGAGGAGAGCTATGAAACAGCACATTAGAAGTAAAATACCTCTCATTTATGTTTTAACAAAAATAATGTCCTATTGATAATAAAGATATTTAAAACTTACTTTACATTTTGTAGTCATAAATGTGGACATCTGCATCTCATGCACAGTTCTGCAGCACGGCCACCAAGTACAAGTAGATTTTGCCTCAGGCATTGGTATTTGTCACACTAAGCGTGCAAACAATCTCCTCTGTTCAGTCACCTGACTTTTAGTTACTTCCAAATGGATACGACAGATTTGCAGTCATATTAACAGTGAGGAATATTCCCTCAATTACAGCCTTGCCTTAATGCTTAAAATATTCCCCGTACCACCTTTATTAAAACAGAAGAAGATTACATGCCTGTGACATAGAAGTTCACATTCCTCCTAGATTATGAACTAGCAACAACCTTCAACTATATTTATCTGCTGGCAACAAATAAGATATGTCCTTTGCTGCATTGAAATTTTGCATGCTTGTGGTAAATCCATTACTTTGAGGCACAAAAAACTGTAATAGGGCAAATAAGCTGTTTTTTTCCTTGTCTTAATATCATTGAGGTATCAGCAAAAGAAGTGTTGAACATCTGCCTCCCTCTTTTGTGTGATGTATGGAATAACTTTTAAAGTTCATGGAATCAGGCTAATGAACCAAGAGAGGAAACAGGTCTATATTTAATTAAATACTCTGTTCTTGTTATTTACAAACACAGTGCTTAACAGTGTGTCCCAGATGACACAAATAAGTGTTGCAGAAGCCTAGCACAAAAGATTACCTACAGCAAAGTCAGTGTTAACATTAAACAAGCTCTGAAAAGTAACAAAGGTGTCTGACTTCCAACAAACATCCTTCCTTATCTCAGCAGAGAAGCTTCTGGGTTGTTTAGCAACCAGTTCATGGAAGTGGAAGAGGCAAAATATAACTCAATGTAAATCCAAATAGAACAGGATCTGCATTCAGCTGCCTGAATATGATACACAGGGACAAATGAGCTGGCCTGACTCAAAAGCCCTCGGGAAAAGCAGCTTTTTTTATTTTTCTTTTTAATTAACTGTTTTATGTATGTAAAAAAGGAGCCATATGCTTGTAAAAATGCATCAGTATTGAAATGGAATTAATATATTTTGAATTTACAAAACAATTACCATATTTTATAACACTCCAATGCACATAATATACTATACTTACTAGTAAATACTGTAAATACTATACAGCATTTCAGACCTTAATTATGTTCATAAAAATGTGATGCAACTTTTTAATACGCATCCATGCACACTAACATAAAACCAAAATGAGCATGAGAAAATCCTCAGACAACCAAATAATGTCTAATAAGAAATATCCCCTACGAAATTCTGGAAAAGATGGGAAAGAAAAATACTATTAGAATGTTGAAGTTCATCAATTTATATGTGTGTATTACCAAAATTTAAAAAGGATATTAATGCAGAAATAAGACCAGTAAGTGTGCCAAGTGCTGCAGAGCCAAAGAACATCTTAAGAAAGTATCCCAGTGCCTGTAGAAAGGTTTGCCATCCACTTACATCTGACATATTTTCTCTTGTCAAACCTTCTGCAGTGCTAGATATAGTTAAAAAAAAAAATAAAAAGAAACAGTTATAAATTCTAAGCCTGGATCCAAAAATACCAAACATCTTCTGAGAACAACAACAAGAAGAACTTCCATTTCTTTGTTGCTACCACTCTTAAAAGGCTTTTACTGCGATATATATAACAAGAGGAATGTCAAAAGATATTAAATCAAGTTTTAGTGTAATCCCCAAAGGGAAGCCTAATTCTGCTAAAAATCTGGAAATCCAGCACTGCTCTTCTGAAGAATCCCCAGAATGGCGTAAATAGGCTATGATAATGCCTAGTATTACAAAACAATTTTCAAACTTTGAAAGGAAAAGAAAACACATTTTGCAGTGGTAAAATCTCAGGGCATGAAAAAGAAAGACTGATTGTGTGATCCTCAGAGAAGAGATGAACAGGAAGACCTCTCATCAAGTATTTAGGTGTGGATGAGAGACAAGGTCACTGAGGAAAAACAAAGCAGCTCTTATGAGGAAAGAGGATAAATCTCTTTGAATTTCAGGAACGTATTTCATGTATTCCACGCAAAGAAGACATGGATTCTAACTAGCGCTCCTTTCAACTGCTGCTAGCCTTTATGGTCTTCCATGAAAGGACCACAACTGTATTAAAAGCAATTAGTTCATTGAAAAATGACCCTAACTTCACTACGTTCTTAGTATATCTACTCCTTCTATACATTGATAGTCACATCTATTGACTTGGGCAATAACATGAAAATATATCTATATTCCTTTCTTTCAGTCCTAAAGAATTATCATGGGCAAAGGATAAGGATATTGGATATTCTTCTTCCCTGTGATAGCCCCAACATAAATAGAGAACTATTGTTCTATTTGTTTCTAACAAAGAAGGATGATACAACATTCAGCTTTACACCAGAAATACATGACTTGTCCTAAATGGAGATTTAAGAATTACAGTATATCTGAATAATCTGGGTCGGTTTCCCACACTAATTAACAGAAAATAACGTGGCTGCTGTTTCCATAAACACATGTAGTTAAAATGCACTTACTTGGTCAAGACAATAGAGACTGCATCATTGAGAATGCTTTCTCCAAAAACCAACATGTTAAGTACAGGATCCACATTGAGGGCATTGAAAATGGCAATAGTAGCCACAGGGTCAACTGCAGATATTAAAGAGCCAAATGCAAAACTGGGAGAACACAAAACAAAAAAGAAAACTAGATGAAAAAAAAAAATGTACCGTTACATGAACAACTAGTAACAAAGACGTTACGTTCTTGAAAAATCTATGTTATCGATACTAGAAAACTCATTCTGTCTTTTAAGAGACGATGTGGATATTAATAATACCAACTAATCAAAGTTTACATATTTTAACTTTAAAGGTTGGTTAAAACACCAGGATCTTTCCTGTCTAGAAAAGTCACTGAGCACAGAACACTATCTGGAAATAGGAGTGTAATAAATAGAAGTGTTCGATCTCTTTATTAAATAGTTCCATATACCACGTTGAATCTAAGCAATCTAAACAATAACCAGAAGAGCTGGACAACTACAGCGCATTTCCCATAGACAGTTACCTTGAAGAATGCTTCAATTCACATACTACACCATTTCCGCAAGAGCTTACCTGTCTGTCATGTTGAGTTTATAAATTACATCAGCCTGAAAGAACAGGTAAAACATAAAAGAAATCACAATCAACTGTGTTTTTCTGCTGTTTTAAAAAATGAAACTATTAATCAAATCCTAAGTTTGTTATCATGAAAAGAATCACAGTAGTGATGTTACCCAGTCTAACACTGCTCTCCAGCAGTGATCTACTGCTACAACTCTGGTCACCCAACATGAGGAATGACCAGATGAAACTGGAACTGATAGAAGTGAACAGCTCAGGCGTTCAAAGGAACGGAAATCTGAGAGGCAAAGAGGAAAGCATGGATTCTTTGGCCTACCAGAATGAAGTCTGAGAGAAAATATAATTATTTATGTCTACATCTCATCAATGGAGAAACACCAAAGCAGAGAAGTGAGAAAACTTATTGATGGAAGAACAAATAAGTTTAATGCTGGAAATTAGAAGATGTCCCTAGAGAATATAGGTTTTGAAACAGCCTTCCCATAGGAAGATTAAGTAAAACCAAAAAAGTAATACTCAAATCTTAATTGCTTTTGACATGGAGCATACTATATCTATGGGCTTATGTAACAGTGCCTCTGTGGTAGCAGAAAACTGGACTTTGTGACCCAGGAATTCACTTTCATCATGTTTGCCTGCTCTTGAAAAATGGACTTTCAAAGAGCAAGCTGGATAAACACAAGTGCTCCAAAGCAGTTATTCTTACCTGGCCCAGGAAATAAATTCCTCCGCCTACAATGAAAGCTGATATTGCAGTGCCAAATACTGAAAACAGAGTGATGGAACCAATGTTCTGAAAAAAATTACCCTGGAACACAATCATAAAGTAAGTAGATTAGTGAAAATGATCTGAGGGAAAACTTATGTTTGGGTTTGCATCCAAACTGGATTCTGATTCACAACAGTTTCCGATAATAAAGCTTCATTAGTTCAGTTCCAGGTATCCCAGGACATATATACATACTATCTGCCTGAAGACCCTGCTCGCTTGAGGCCAACAGCAAATCTCTGATACCCAGGACAGGATGTCAGTCTGGTACCTTAACAACAAACCAGTCCTCAGACGAACAGCTGGATATTAACCAGCCCTTAGACGCGTTCCCCTCCTGACAGAACTGTAAATTCATCCATCTACTGTAGACAGGGCATGTGAAAAAGGCTTGTTGACTTCCCAGTTGCTAGTCCATTTCTTAGGCTGTGATTTTGTATGAAAAAATCTTCAGTGTTGGCACTAATTCATGATACTACTATCGCCCACTGCTCTCTTCTCCTGCAGCACACAGGAAGCATCAGAACCACTTCAGCCAGGACTAGCGCTGTGAGAAATGTCCATGGAAACACAGGCGCCCAGGCCGAGGGTGAAAACCCTTGTAAATGTTTTCCTCTTCTTTAGCTATGGAGCAATGCTGCCTTTCCCACTTCTGATCCTACTCCTTCCCATTTTGCCTCCTTCACATCAGCCCTTGTACAGCTCTGATGAGGTAAGAAACCTCTCAACTAAGGAAAACAACCTCTGCATAGTGCCTAACACTTTGCCAGCATTCAGCTAACAGTAACAAGCTACATTCCTTGCATTCTGGGTTGAAGAGGCTTAAATTTTGCCTTCTCAATTCCCTTACGATTAATATGATGGAATTTAATTATTCCAAACTTCATGAGGATAACTAAAAGCAGGATGTGTTCCAAAGAAAACCTCAACATGTAAAATGAGTGTCTGGCAGGGGCTGACCTTGTGCAATGAATATCCAGATTCAAATATAATAGGTGGAAGCAAAAGCAGAAAAAACATATTTGGACGAAACATTTCTTCTTCCTGCAAAACAAAAATGGAATATAATTTCTAGGGTACTGTAATTATTGAAATAATAGCAAATCCTCCAAAAGAAAAATTACTACAAACAAAAATTCAGCCTCATAAAAGGCTGAAGAACAGAAATTACTTCAGGGTTGCTACTTTTGTTGTGGTTGTTTTTTTTAATCCAGTGATAGAAATCTAGGCAGTAGTGACTTCTAGTTACTGTCTCCAAATAAGATTTACAGAAAACAGGTTTATTTATGGCTAAGGGGAAGTCCTTCTGTTTCCACAGAAAGTATTCCCATTTAATCTCACAGTCTCAAAATCTGTAAGGAATGCGAAGGAACAGTGACCTCTTATCCACTGGTTTAAATATAATAAAGGTTTACTGTGACCAAGTGCAGGTTCACTAGAAAACTAATCACCTGACAAGAAGAAACCAGATCATCATCTTAGTACATCTGCCAAGTGAACAGGGTCAAGATATATTTCACTCTTGAGAGTCTGAGGCTTGAGTCTTTTTGGCAAATGCAATTTATGCCTGTAATTTAATGGTCCTGTTCTGATGGTTCCTTTTTAGCATCAGAGTGATATAAATGAAACCTACCGTGAAGTAAGATGTTATTTTGTGGTGATCTTACTCTTTGTTGCCTATCTTATCACTTGGCTGACACTGCTTTATGCCCCAAATGGGCACTCTGTTTTTTTCTGCTGGCAGACTAAGCACAGCAGGCAAATTAATCGCAGCTGAATGTGCCTCTCTCCCTTTACCCACGAGGCTCCCTCCTGGTGTCCACCATTCTGAATACAGCAGAACTTGTCACCTTTGTAAGCAAGAATTAATTTGTTTAAATCCAGGGTAAACAGCTGATTTACTGTTCTGTTAGAACACCACCTTTCAAAAAAAGTACTCCTCTCTTTAAAGTCTCATTCCTGTCTGTACCAGTGATAATCATCTTAAAGGATTTGGGGGACTAAGAAAATAAAACTCATCGCTTATGCTGAAATGCTCTAGTCCATTATTCTGCATGCACAATTCTGTGTGTCGATGGCTAACACTTCCTAGATACTGTCAATACAGTAACTGCTAGAAAAAAAGTCCTCATACCTGAGGGTCAATTACACTGTTTAAAAGCCCCTGAAAGCAAAGCTGGACAAGGAGGTGACAAATAGTGAAAAGGAAGAACTGCATTTGTGCTGCACGGAAGCAGAGACAAGGGAAGTAAATCATGAGAACTGTAATTACCAGCCATGCCAGCCAGCAAGAATCTCCAGCAAGTGCAAGGCCCACTGAACACTTAGTAAGGCATAAGTGCAAGAAATTGCACGACAAAGTTCTTAGGGCATGGAAATGATCCAAGATTTGCTTTGTACATGGAAATAGCTTGCAATTAAATATTCTCCTTTTTTTTTCCATGTCAGATAAACAAAAAATCTTTAGTAAATTTAACACAATTTAAAATAACTTTATGAAGCACATCATAATTATTGATTAGGATATTTCACATCTGAAATTGTGACAGCCTAAGTTAAAATCTAAGCTTTAATACAGTGAAAGTAACTTAACTAAGCAAATAATCATGTGGTATCTGTGACCCTTTATCTTGTGAGCAACTGGACACAGCAACTCAGTGCCTCCCAAGACTTCCCCAATGCTTACCAGAAATAAACTATGCAACTCACTAGCTATGATCACTATTTCCTTTGTTTATAGAAACAGCGCTCCAATCAGAGCATACTTTAAGGTTTCTCCTTTCTTCCTACATAAGTGATCTTCTTCAGGTTATTTTATTCAACCAGTAAGAAGCTATTTTAAAATGCTGATTTTGTGGCTGTTTAACTGACTTGCACTTTTAAGTCAAATCCTGTTGACACAACTCAGGAATGAAAAACCACTAACTAGTGCACTACCCACTGCTTCCAATAAGTAAATGTCTAAAAATGAAATATTACAACATGGCTCAAATCATGTAATTGCTTTAATGAATGTACACAGCATTAGTGTAGTTAGCTAACAAAAAAAGAACTATAATATGTCATTAAAAAGCTACATCTGATTGAAAATCTATGCATTTTGATGTATTTCAACTGAAGAGGAAAAAAAACCCAAACTTCCTTCAGGGAAATAACTGCCAAGAAATATTAAGCTGCAAGCTGGGATTAAAATTCACTCCTCAGACCAAGATTTTCAGCTTGCTAATATAAATACTGTTAAAAACTGGCAATTCAAATCACACTGCTTTCAATCAGTTCACTGATCTAATCCTAATAAACTGTTTGATCCTATGAAACAATCACAATTTAAATACTGCAAGTGTTAAAATTAAAGCAGGAATAGTGAAGAGTTCATTGTTTTGATGATGTGGATAAACGGTAGGAGGCAAAATCCTAGCTTCACTATAGACTTCACTTCTTGGGAGACACTTCCGCCAGGATTCTCCCTCCCTGGGGCAGCCTCTGTAACTCCACGTGTCCAGATATAGCATCACACTAATTCAGGTCGGATGGCACCTCTGCAAGTATCTGATCTAAGCCCCTGCTCAAAGCAGGGCCAACTCGGAGGAAGTTCAGCTGGTCAAGGCTTTATCCAGCCAAGTTCTGATTATCTTTGTGGATGGAGATTCCCACAATCTTGCCATCACAGTTAAGATTTTCTTTATCATATCCAAGTGCATAAAGCACCAGGCATCAGGAGAAGGACAACCTTCTGCACAGAACTTTTCCCTGTACTTTCTGCTGGAAATAAAGCTCTAATCATGTTTCCATTGCCTCAGCCAGTGTGAAAAATGCAGCTGCTTCAGGCACACTGGTGTTGGTAGTCCTTCCACAAGAAGCAATGGAGTACCCAAGAAATATGCCATGCTGAGTGGACTGCTTTGTGAACTGTCTGTTCTCAGCAACAATTTTTCACAGTTTTAGGTAGAAGTAAATAAGTAAATAACATGACTTTTAACACAGCTGTTCTGAATAAGTGTTCCCTTTTACCCGTGTGAAATCTATGCTAACATCTTCAGGTAAAGCATGCAACTTTACAATCTATCAAAACACTTTTTTCTTCTGTGAAAACACCTACAAAATTAACTCCAAAAGGAGGAAGAGGACTAACTAACTGACTTGCTATATTTCTTACTGCAACTGATCCCAAAGATGCCCAGTAGCTTGTTCTTTCACGTATCTAATAGGAACAGATTTGGTACCACAAAAAGGATTACTCAGGATACAAATATTGTGTAGGAAGTGTTCAGCGGGATCAGGACCTCAGATTAGTTGTATTGTTATTAAAAAACCCCAGACTTTGGCATCAAGTATAACGTGCATATGTTTTTGGAAATTACATCTAAAGAAACTAATATTGCAAACAGTCTTATTTTAGCAATTTAAGGATTGTTCTACAATTAAAAATTAATTGCTTCAAATATACCTTCCAGTTGGCCAGCTTTTGAGCCTCTATGATTTTTATAAAAGCTCCCATAAGGATACCTAGGAGAGAATGAGATAACATTCTGAAATACAGAACACATCAGTGTTTCCATTAACTGTTTATTGGCTCCCAGTCAACAAAGTTTTAAAAGTGAAAACAAGGCAAAACAAAGCAGTAAGACTTTCATTCCTAGATCAGAAAAATTCAAAGTGGTTTTGGGTCTGATATATGACAGCTTCCAATATGTTACATAAAATTAGATGGCACAAAATATTGTCACTCCAATATCCCAATACTGCACACAGGTACTGAGAGTGCTGTGTTCATTGGATCATAAAGGTAACAGGTTTAACTTGTCAAAAACACTTCTCATGTAAGCAGTATTCAAATAAAACTCTGCTTTTCTTTCTGAAGAATCTGAAAGTTATGAGTTAGGTATCTGTGTGATAGCACAAAACCTTCATGTCACTTCAATGCTATTTGCAGCGTTAACACAGCTTAAGCGAAATCAGTCTTCTCCACAGAAGTGAATTTTGTCTCAATGAAATCATAGCACTTACTGGTGATGAAGGAAGAAACATCAGGGTGGAGACACTGCCAGAACTATTTCCCAAATGAATTACATATCTTTTAAGTCATGTAGAAATACTAATTTGAGTAAAAAAGAATTTTATCAAGGGTGCTGCAAACTCAGTGGTTAAAGGTTATCGTGCTCTTTCCTCCTATAGATCTTCAAACGGAGAAGACAGAAAACTCCAAACTAACAAGACTTCTTCTGGAAGTCATGAAGATAATTCATGAACTGCCATTAATTGCTTTCCAGGAGTTATGAGGAATTTGTCTTTAGTCGCATTCCAGATCTGTGTTTCTGCATACTTGCATTTTTGTTATTTGCAGAATGGAGACTTAACAGTCAAACAGTGGGTCGTAGATACACTGTATGAAAGGTAAGAAGTGCCTGAGAGGCTTAAAGTATGCTTTCCTGTAACTCGTGTTTTTATCCTCTCACGCTGTAGCTATCAAAAGAGTCTTACAAACAGCATCACATGGATTACTGCTGATGGATGTGTCATACACACAAACCCATGAGGCTTAAGCCTCCTTTTATACAAAAATATGTGAAGGCATTGGTCCCAGAGGGTAGAAATAAATGTTCCATGAAATAGTTTATACGGAAAGAAAGAACAAAACATTAATAAAGGAACATCAAAGGTCTGCTGTTCTTTGAAGGAGGACAGAATGCAGATAGAGGCAGTCACATGCCACAGAAACACAGTTCTCTGTACAAATAGTCAGGCTTTCCATTCTGGGATGCAAGCAGTGGCAGAAGCCAAGGACTAGAACATTTCTAACGTTTGCAGAGCAGCAACATTGTCTTCAGCTGGTACAGGTAGCACTTGCCTTACTTAAGAAGTTTATGAGGGGAAAAAAAAAAACCAACAAACCACAACAACCACAGCCTACACATCTGAAGGGACAGACTTCAGGAAGTCTACTTCCTAAACAAACTTGCAGTATTTTATGAATTACTACTGAGAGTCCTACACACAAAACTGTATTTAGAGGGGATTTAAAAGAAAAGAGAATCCCTGAAGTGGAAGGGCTCCACACGACGTTGTGAAATTGGACCCCTGTGAGTGGGCTACAAGCTTGTGGGCTACAACCTGGACATCCCTATCCTATAAGCTCAAGAGGCTTAAGTGAAAGGCCAGTCTCAATCTGCTTTTTAGAAGAAGAGCTAATCACAAACTGACCCCAAAAATAGTGTCAGACGGATGAGGTCCTTTCATGGTATCAAAAGTTAAATGAACAAGAATATAAATGTAGGGCTACAGCAGAGGTTAATAGAAAAGGATGAGTCTGAATCATACAAACTTACACCTTTATATAGCACAAGTTACTTCTAGCTGCATGTTACAACAGAACTACTAAACTAAGATTATGCTAAGCAAAGTTATGAAAATGAGCTGCACAAAATAATGCATCACCAAGAGGTTTAATAGCAGCAGAATCAAACTTGGATGCTGGTTTTTAAAACCTGACCCATGCATCTTTACAAACTACTCTTCTTTTATTAGTAGATTAATGAACATAGTTTTTGTTCAGCTGGTTCCACCTATTAAATCAAGTAGATCAGTTTTGTCGAGGGGCTAATTGGAAAGCTAAGTCTGTAAGAGTTAATTTAAGATTCATTCTTTTGAAAATGTCATAGGAATTTTCTTATCAGAACCGACCTTTATTTTTCCTAAGAACATGTTAAAACT
>JAVSBS010005233.1:0-34602 GCA_033124195.1 Coracias cyanogaster
TCCTGTCTATGCCATGAGCTGCCAGCTTCTCCAGCAGAATGCTGTGGGAAACGGTGTCAAATGCCTTACTGAAGTCCGGGTAGACAACATCCACCACCTTGCCCTCATCCACTAACTCATCTCATTCCAGACTCTCTTCTCCTAGTCATGCCCTTGTTTTCTTACCATTTTTCTATAACTGAGTTTGAATGTGACAAGGTCACAGCAACTACAGTGATAGTAGCTTATGCCATCTCCAGTAACTAAGCTTCAGGTTCTTAAAAGGAGTAAAAACAAATCTCCAAGTTTGTGCCAGTTTTGGCATGTGACTATGCATACATTTGGTAATTCATTTGGTGTTCATTCTTTAAGCTCTTGTTACCATTCAAATGAACAGTGTGATAACTCTCAAGCAGGAAGGGAGTATAAAGAACGATCAGGAAGAGCCAACTTTTGGAGTTCTTGCTTTGAAGTTAGGTCAGTCCTTGACACTTTGCTTTCAAATCTACAATCTAAAATTGTTCAAACTAAAAAAATGAGTTTAAATCAAATAATAAAAGCTCACTGAAAGCTAGTTACTTAAATTTCAACAAATATTCTTCATAAACATATATGAAGCAGATGTAACTTATAACAATTTGAAGCATCTTAATAAAAACAGTAGTTATAACAACTCTGTAACTTATTTTTTTCTAATGAAAAAATACACTAACTTACACTCTTACAAACTGATGACAGTTTGGATTTTAAAAGCGAGTGATGGTGTTACCCTATACTATAATTCAAGCTACACGATTAATGTAAACTCAAGGATGCAAAAGGATCTGAATGCTTTTCTGATGCAGGAAGAGGAAACAGATAAATATATACTATTAAAATAGGGAAATATATTCCTCAGTATGTAGGCATCCCATGGAATTCATTCCTGCAGAAAGCATAGATGCTTATAGATGTTATGACTGAGTTTGAGGTGATTAGCTATGAAAACTATGACTACAGATGTATCTGAATGAAGACTTCACATCTGAAAAGGAATCTTGGCACAGGCATGCATAACTGATTTGGGATGTTGCAATATTAATAGTGGTATTCCGCAACAAGTCCTTATATGTAATTTTAAGGGGGTAAAAACATGTAGCATGGAAAAACCATGTGAATATTTTGTTTCAAATGTCATGTGTAAGTAAAAAAACCTAACAGTCTCAAAATGATAAAACCTGAGTACAGTAATTAAAAGAATGTCAAGAAAATCCATACTTTTTGCTAAAGGGTTCTAAAAAATGTTTGCGAGAATGGAGTGGTAATGAAAGGATGAGAAAATGATGTAAAGTTTCATATATGTTTTGTATTAAATATATAACACAGCAAAAAGCCTGAAGTGTTTTATATTAGCTCTGGAAACAGTGAAAATTTTAGTACATGTTAAATAAAATTCATCCTTGTTGATTGCTTCCTCTATGCAGAAGGAAGTCACAATATTTTTTTCTCCAAAACAGTAGTATTTTTATTATCTAAGTTTACACAGTTTTAAAACTAATGACTAGGAGTAATGATTCATAATATAAAATGTTCATTGAAGACTTATAAAGGCAATAAATTTATAGGGTCATTCCCTAGGAAGGTGCAGTGATTGCACATTGAATGAAATAGCCATTCCATTCAGAACATTTATTAGCTCAGATTCTAAACTTTAATCAAACCTTGGATGAGAAGGTGTTGCAGCAGATTTTTTGTTGATTATTGACGTTAAATGGTGCATTCATTTAAGATCTTTCTTTGGCAATAGTCTTACTATCAACCAGGGAATGCTGGATCTGAAAATTCCCTTTTCTGCCTTGTTATTGAAGACAAAGCAGAAAAGACAATAAAAATGCTTGGTTTTCCATATGTCATAACATCTGGTCTCCTCTTCTCTTTCCAGCTACTGCAAAACCAATGCGGAGCTAAAATCACCATCCTGTCCTCTGTGTATCTATTTTTATGCTAAACTTTAGGCTGTTTTATAAAAGGTCCATTAATCTGTCAGTTGATGCTGAATATACCTGTAGTGTTTCTAAACGAAGCCTGCAATTCTGTTGTAGTCTCAGCCTTACAAGGCTTTCTGTGTTTTCTTCTGTTGTGCATATTATATGTGGTATGTGCACTTTTAGTTCCACTTTTGTTTATGAATAGGGTGTTAAGAAGAAGAGGACAGGGAGGAAGAGGTGGAATAGGTTGAGGAGGAGAAAGGTTGAGGTGGAGGAAGAAGGAGAGATGGAGGAGGGAGATGAGGAAGAGGAGGAAAGGAGAGGAAGAGGAGAAGAATTATTGCATACCCAAAAGCACCTATCCATATCATAGCCCTTTAATACCTTTGTAAATATGTTTTTCTTATCTTCATGTTCCTCACCATAACCTGAAAGCAGACACCAAAATGCTGTGTCATTAGCACTGTACTTTCATCTTTTTAGGTATGGAGCAATAATATAATAAAATTTATATCTGTATTATTGTTCTTCAGTTCTGCTAATCTTCCTTAATAGGGCTGTAAATAGCACTACTCAGATTCCCTTTAAATTAAAAACTAAGTGAAAGTGGGAAAATCTAGAGAGAACTTCTCCCAAGGCCATGACCTCCTCCATCTATCACAATCAGAGCAGGTAAATAAGGTTTCATGTGAAAGCAACCATTCAGAGTGACTATGAGTTAAATTAACTTGTAGATCAAGCTTTGATAGGTGCTGATATGAAGAGCTGGCAGAGGCCACATGGGATCTATGTGCTACATATCCATTATTTTCTTGGTTCCCCAGGGTATTTGAAGATACAGAAAAGTTTAACATCTTCCATTTATATAAGCAGTTCTTCACCCCCCTCTCACTAATGGATGTGCAGCTCTTCTGGAGAATTATAGTGTTCTCAAGCCATAATATTTCACTCCAAATAATCTTTTGCTTGAGAAAAAATACATGGAGGCATAGAGCCAACAGTTGAAGCACTATGTTTTCATCAGTGATAATTTGAGTTAAACTTTGGGCTTGGATGCGAGTGTTAATTGCTAACGTTATGCAATGATGTCATTAATGGATAGTTAAATGCTACATCTAATAAAGCAGTGATAAAATTATTAAAATAGTAAGGACATTTCTTTGTTGTATAGTTCAAAACTTTCTATGCTAATTTTTTTTGGTACTATATTAAAAAATACGACATTTACTATAGGCTTCATCCCATTATAGAAGTGAGCAAACATGGATAGAAATAGAAACAATTTCTTACCAACAAATCCTGCCACCTAGAAAAAAATTCAGGTTTCAAGTTCATCTGATTCACCTAGTTGAAGAGATCACACCTTTGAATCTGATAAATCACTTCTGCATCAAAAACTCTTATGAGGAAAGTAATGGATAGATTACTCTTTGATACGTATAATTTTTTTTTAACTTAAAGTCTAAACACGCAGCAGTATCCCTAAAAGCAATATGCAGACCGTTAATCTTTCAGCATTACTACTTCCAGGCCTTATTTAAATTCAACTCTTTAGAGTCAGACTATGTGAAACAGAGTAAAATGTCAAATTTTAAGGCCGAATACTTTGGCTGAATTCTAACAAAGCAGGTAAACATGTTTAACTTCAGGTTTTTGTGCAGCTACACTAACTACGTACATTCATGAAGCCATACACTGTCCAGCTGCTTGCTGAACTTTGGATTTATATCAGGAGTGTACTTTTAAAGTGAATATCCCAATCATTGCCATTTACTGTGCTTTACTTCATGTCATGAAGTAGTATCAGAAATTGCAAACTGGATTCTTCTTGAACTAATTATGAATTGAAGATGAGTACAACAGATAAAGTCCATCAGTTTATGGGCATTTGGTCCACAGAAGCTGGTATCAACTTGTCTGAGTAAACACACCTGAAATCCATGTAGTGTGGATGTTGTGTCCTCTGCACCGTTTTGCTCTACAAGACCCCTCTAATGGGGCTGCACTACTCATTTACACAGCTGTAAGCTCAGTCTTCTGATTTAGAACTTTGTATTTTTTCAGTCAGTCTGGTTCTTGGGATTTAAGGATAAAACTAGGCATATTTCTTTATAGTCCAGCACACCTCAAGAGTGAGCCTCAGAGAAGTTTAGAAAATAACATGAAGCCTAGGTACATTATAGAAAGGGAGAAGAAAAGCCTAGCAAGAGTGGATTTTTAAAAATTTATACAGAATACTCATTTTAGGATTAGTTTGCCTTGATCAGCCTAACAAAAATGATAGTTAGTAAAGTTAGAGATAATGGCACATGTGTGCCGCATGGCTTCAATATCACTTTACTTTGAAGTTTATTAGGAAAGGAATGAGAATGCATCCTGAATTCTTTCATTTAAAAAATAGGTAAATGCTATTTTTATCACTTCAAGATGACCTTTCTTTAGAATATGTAAACATGTAGTCCCATGAATTTACAACCACCAGTAACATTTTAATAAATACAAAATTACATGTATCATATAAAACAAAGAAAAAGGCTACGGTGTGTAGTTATCTCTTCCAAATATCTCAGACTAACATACAGAGTTTGGTTCTTAGCTGAATTGGAGACACATACTATATATGTTTAACCTCTTTCTTTTTTTGGTTGCTTTTTCTTCTGTGTTGTATTGCAACGTCATCTTTGAAGACATTATTGCTGGAATTAATTACTTCTCCATATAACAGAGCACTGGCATCCTGAATTCGTTACATCAAAGGATATTGACTGAGAAGACAAATAATTAAATGACCCGTAACACAGGTAAATGGTACTCTTGGGATCAAAGGGTCCCCTATGAAAGCTGTGCGCTGCTCTGTTCTGCCAGTCATGGAAAGTCATTTGGTTGCAATGGCTGTAGTGAGGTAGCTTTTGTCACCCCTTCAAAGTGAGGGGTTTCCAAACAGGATCTTCCTGTTTATTTTCCTGGCTTGCTAAGTGTTCAGAAAATACTAAGATGAATGTAAGACTTGGTCAAATATCAATTCATATGACACAGCTATGTTAGTACTTGTGAGCTAGGGCTCTGAACCACTTTCAAGTGATAGAGAAGACATTCACCAGTAGTCTGTTTTAGAAATGGATGGAGATAGAGGACTAAAATTTCTGGTATGCAAAAGATATTACCTTTATATCTTATCATGAACCAAGACAATTTCTTTTTAATCTTCTTTGAGTTAAGCTTAGGATGTAGAAACCACCTCTCTTCTAGTACAAGAGTGCTCGTGTAGAAAGTTAGTGTAGGACAGTTAGTGGAGCTGTAACTTGGACTGTAAGAGCTTGGTTGCGTAGAAATGCTGTGATGTGCCTTCTTTAAGAATGTTTTCCTAGGAATCATGGATGTGTCTGTCAGCACCTCTGTCTTCTCTTCCTTTACTTATTCCTCACTTTTTTTGAATATAAAGATATTGTTCAGCTGTCAAGGTTACTACTTTATGTATCATTAACTTTGAACTAGGTTGGCTATTTCACTGTGATGCAACAAATCAGGAAACTAAAAATCTACTTGATTATTAGAAAGCAGAAATTACATCTGTGCTGTGAAGCGGTTATTCTTCACATTATAGCTTCTTTGATTATGATGGATAAGAGCTGCTCTCCTGCAGCATATTAATTTGAAATATATATATGTGTGTGATATAATATTTAGAAGAAGAATAAATTAAAGGTATTGTGTTTGTCTAGAAGTTGATGACTGGATCACCAGCAAGTATAAATTTACATACTGCTATTGAAAGTCAGAGATATTACTAAATGACTCACTACTAAGAATCAAAACCTGAATATTTTGCCTGATAATATAAAAATGTTTCCATTCAAAATGAAGCAGAAGTCTATTGCTGCAAGAATTTTTGGAAGATTTATTAAATACTGTCTGCTACAGTAAAACATATGTTCAGGTGTGTGTATAAATAATAAATTCATACAGATTTCAATTATAATACAAATTCTATACTTCAGCAATGGTAACCTGGTATGATTAATTCTTTATGCAATTTCATGTAAACTAATTGTTCACACACATTTATTTTCTTTCTTACTATTTTTTATTACCTTGTTAAATTTCGTGGCTAAATCCACATTCTTGGTGAGGTACTCCCCGTCACTTTTAAAAATTATCATTCTAAACTAATGGTGCTTTTTCTTTTCTGCTTCTTACTGTTAAGAAACTACTAAAACTTAATAAGGAGACCAACAATCAGGCAGGAACTAAACCTATCAGTCATTGCAGAAATAGTACACTTTATGAGTAGAACTAGGAAGCAACTTCCACTAAATCTCAGAATAAGAAAATAATTACTTCACCTGTACTGTGTCTGTACTGGAAGGGATTGCTTTCCCTATGGATTCACTCTTATGGGAATTTTTAATAAAAAATGAATTAACTTCAGCCCTGAGGATATGGCCATTAGGCTGAACAAGTCACTTCTAAAATTGCAGTTCCTTTTTCCTAACTTGTGCCATGAGCAGGAGGGGGCTATTAAGTCTAAGTTGTCACCTAACTGAACTAAACTGTAAATATCTTCCTAACTTTGACAGAGCCAGATTTACATTATAGGAAAGACTTGCCTGATGCTAGGATCTTTACTTGGGTTCTCTACAGCTGGAAGACTTTCCCGTATGTGATAGATGTAATGGTATTAAAATGGTAGGAAAAAGAGGATATTCAAGAAGTGCAGAAATTAACTTCAGGGAGGTTTACAACTGTTCAGGGTGGAAGATGAGGTGTTGTCCTCTTACAAAACATAATAAAGCATCAGTAGAACAATATCTCTGAATTGTGGACACTAATAGAAGACAGCATAGAATTTTAATCTCCTAAAGTATAACTGCATGTCCCTAGTAAGGTCTTTCTCTTCACTGTGCAATGACAGTTGCTTCCTGTCTCTTAATTGTTAAGCAAGTAATTAGGTCAGGATTATACGATACTTTAATGTTCCAGTGGCTTTTATTGCTACAAATCATTAGAATTAGTTTTGTTGTGGCTGGGCAATAATGTAAGAAGTGATTTTACCTCCACACAGTGGTATCTGCCAATATGTCTGCAAAGACAGTCAGTCTTTGCCTGCCTGTACAAGAAGGTTAAAGGTAAACATGACCTTGTCTTAAAAATGGTGTGTATACTGGGGGAGACAGTTTACAGGGATTTTTATTATCAAGACATTTAAAACAGTGTGTGAGACTTCTTTTTTTGCGTTGAGAAAACTTGCTAGAATAAAATGAAGTGTTTTAATATTTATTCTGTTAATTAAAAGGTGGAAAGATTTTATAATACAAAGCCCTCCAAGCAACTTCCCTGGCAAGGCAACGTCTCCCAATGAGGTCCAGCACATACTACAGCCGTTTCCATGTGCAAGACCAAACTGGACTTTTACTTCTGAATGATGGTTTTCTTCGAGTTCAGAGTTGAGGAGGTACTGACTGCTGAGACGCTTTCGTCTTCCACAGAAGCAAAATGAGACCAATCACTTTTTAATTCGGTGAAAAGAGGGAATCAGGATGCAGCTGGCCATGAGACACTGCCTTCGAGTTCTTGCAAGTTTTCTCCTCTGCACTGAGTATCTTGCCTTCGTGGGTTTCTGAAGCAGGCTGTGGGAACTCAGTGGGAAGGTCTTCTGCATGAAGGCACCAGTTCCCAGAGTTCCCGCAAGCAAAGCAGAATGTCACCTAAATGTGTTGATATTTTCTGCTTATTGTAAAAAGAGTGAAACAGTGTATTTTACTGTAGGAGGCTTTGACAAGGCCTAAACCGGACAAATGTTCCTGGAATTGCCTACTATTATCAGAAAGCAATTGTAATTTAGATATGAGTTTTCATACTGAATTGATTTGTTTTGGGAAAACCATTTTTGTGTTAGTACTGTATACATACCAGACCTTTGGCTGCAAATAATGTCTTGACAAATCATGGTATTATCTATCCAGGAAATGGGTGTAGCATTGATTTGGTTATGGATTAATATACAGCTTGATTAATTTTTAGATTAATGGTTAATATCAACTTGGGGGGGAGGGGGAGGGGGGGGAGGAAATAGTTTAATCTAAACATTCTTCTTCCAGAAGAAGAGAGTGAATTTAGTTTCTTAAATATTAAATAGATTTGGATTCTCAAGAATCTGCTTTTTTGTCCTCTCATGCTATTTCATGATCCCTGCTGTGGGGAGGAAACATCAGGAAATGCAGCTGTGAGTGAAGAGAAACTAGCATGGCAGTGTCACTGGAGAAGATAGGGAAGTCAGCATACAGTGAGACTCAGAACATTCTTACAAGTAGGGAGAACATTGCAATCTGATGGATTTACCTGCTCAGCAGAACATCTTAGAAGGAGGCTGCGGAAAGGTATGCCTTGGGTAAACAAGAATTATCAGTCTTGTGTCAATCCTCCATTATGTATAACAGTAAAAGACCAAATGCATGTATTATGATTACCTGGGGAAACTGTTGAGTGGCTCTGAAAGCAACTTTTCTTGTCCCCTTTTTCTAGAAAGAAATAGGGAGATATAGGATAAAACTGGGATTTTGGGTTAATGTTAGCTATCTGACAGAATAAGACATTCTCTTTAGTTTCCTGAAAAACACTGGCAATCTGAAAACAATGTATCATAATTAGGCTGCTCAAGAATTACCATCTGAAGCTTTGTGACACAACAAGGTCAATTTCTTGTTATTTTTAGTCTTGTCTCTGTAGTGAGCAACAGAATGGCTTGTCTTTCTGTGTATATGTTATACCTTGTAGCCCAGCACAGAGCTCTTCCAGTCTTTTCCTAATATGCAAAAAGGAGTCTTCTGACAATTAGTCTATGAGCTACTTTGTCCTTCCCCTTGCTTCTTTTTACTTCTGGATAAAAGAAGCAGTGTTGGTGTTGCACTGGTACTTGAGACCTAAGGCAATGGGTGGGATCCAAAACCTAAAAAGCTGCAGAAATTCTTTGTCTATGAGGCAAGAAGGATTGGTTCCAACCTCAGTCTTAGAAGTTCAGCAGATCTTCTGGACCTTGGGAAGAAAGAGGTATTGCTTCATTAGCCATACCTGCTCTGCGAAGAAATGGAGGACTTCAATATCAGGGCTGAGTAAGGCACCTTACAAAAGCAGAAAATCAACCTCATTTTTGCAAAACGTACTGTAAACTTTCTAAATATCCGAAATCAAAAGCAATACTTGAATATAAATGCCATTATACTAGAGAAATTTAAACAAATATTTGCCTGGTACTTTTTAGCCAGCTTCAGCAGCTTATTAATGTTAATACAAATTAAATAAGCAATATAGTAATACAGTCTCATTATAAAAAAAAATCTTCAGATGTCAATGTTCTGTTAGCTGAATAGATAGAAAAGTAAATACACTGCTGTTAAATATAATTTATCCATGACTGAAAAATGGGAAAGAAACCAAATGTGACTTCTGAATTCAGTTTCTCCTTTTGGAATTTAGAGCAGATGTGCTCTGTAAAATAAGCCCTGGTACTTTTATTAAGGCCATGAAGTGGAGTTGTAAAAAGGTGCTGAAGCAGCTTCATGGGTCATGGTTCATTAACTCTAATTGTCACGTCTGGATTCCATCTGATGGATGATTGGGTCCTTCCTTTCTCACATCCGTTTTCTCACTGTATTCAGGTGACCAGCTTCCAGAGATAGCTCTTTCAGAAATATTTCCAACAGTGGAATTGAGTAATATTCTAAACCACTTCAGTTGTACTTGAATGTTTCTTTTTCTTGGATTTTCTTCTTTTCGTGTACTCTTCCTGTGCAAAGCTTTCCTCTGGAGAGAATAGAGCCATTATTAATGAAAAACGTTTAGATTTTGAGAGATTGTATTACAGAGAAGTTTTCCTACTTGACAAGACTTATTTTTGGAGGTCAGAAAATTCTTACATACATTAAAAACAGAAAATGTAAAAGCCTTATTGAGCACCAAGTGCTTTCTGATTTCAAGCTTGATATGAGGGAGTGAAGAAGCAATGTTTTACATACCACCCACATAACACAACCCACACAATTTATAGTATGTGACCATCTGTGTGTTTCCCAAGTTCTTGTTTCTTTATTAGAATTAACTGTAAGCCAAAAGCAGAACATTAACTCTATGGGCAGTGGAAAAGATACAGAACAAGTAAAGAATGGTCCTCCCTTTATGTCAAGTTGTTTGTAGCTGGGAGTTGAGTCATGATTGTTTGGTGTTCTAAGAAAAGGAATTAATGCTTTCAGACCAATGTGTAAAAAGAGACCTCTGTTTTTAGCAGTGAATATATTTATATGGGCATAGAACTACCTGTTTTCCCCACTGGATTAAAATATTTAAAAAGTTTTCGAAACTTGGAATTTATTTTGCAAGCCTAATTCCAAAGCATAACTAAAACCTCATGGCATGGTAACAGAAGGAATAATCTTTCATAGTCATGAAAGATTACAATTTAGTTTTCAGTGTGGTTTAAGTACTGTTCTTTAAAATAAACAAATGAACAATACTGTGTCATTAAACATTAATTTAATTATCATAATTGGTAGTAGGGAAGTTTCTGAAATCGAGAGAAAGAAGTGAAAATCTGAACACAATTTTTGTGTTTGTAGAATTAAAGTCTAAGATTCCATAAGGTTATCTTTTATTGGCAGTTAATGTTCTCATAAATATTTTTTATAATCTTTAATTTTATATTCCTGATACATTGTGCCAAAATAAAATAATCAATAAACTGTAAGCATGTGAAACGCTTGCAACACTTCTCATATTACTGGTTTTAAATCTGGAATTTTTTATACATGTAGACCCTAAAGTTTTGAAAAATCCTATAAATCAATTTTACCATTAATAGCAGACAAATAACTTCCCAGAAGTATTACCAATATTAAATATATCTAAGTGTATTTATTTTTTCAAATGTTTTTTTCAAGTGTATTGTGGTTTTGTTAATGGATTTGTTTTCCTTCAGAATGCCACCATCATGGGATATTCTTGTTAAAATTGTCTAATACCGGTTTCTCAAAATCCTATTGGCATTTATTTTCCTTTTAAAATATTTCTGGTATTGTAAAATAGGAACAAATGTCACAGATAAACTGAGTATCCTATTTCCCACTTCTGTTAACTTGATAAAAAGGTCACTTTACTAATTGATAAGATCATTAATCTATAATTCTACAGTCTTCTCCATAGTATCTGTATGTCTGAGAACATAAAACTGAGATGAATACCGATGGATTTAATCTCACCACACTTTTGTATTTTTATTATCTAAAATTTGACCTTTTTTTTTCCTGCATTTTATCTCTAGGTATGGAGCTCAGTGACCTTATTTTCACATTGAAATATCTTACTTTCAACTTGTTGTGGGCCTTTTAAATTTTCTTTAATAACAGAAGGAAGTGAGAGGTGTTTAGGTATACTCAGAAACCATTTTTATGCAAAGTTCTCACTTCTTTATTCTCCAGCGTTAATTTACTTCTTTGATTTACACTCTTCCTCTGGGAAGCTCTACTAATTTCCTTCATGTTACAGTTTCATATGCATCTTAGTCCATGTTTTCAGATGTTTGACCTTTATTAGCTATATAAAATAGGATATAGTTTATTCTTTGATGGCATACAAACTCTGAAATTAATTATTCGGGAGTTACTCCATTTCTAGTTCTTTTCTCTTGGACCACCAGTAGTTGTTTTTAAATTACTGTCTTTGCATAAGCTGAACATACTCAGGCTCTGATATCTGATCTATACAATCTGCCATCAAAGAAAATGAGGCCAACATATATTTGACCTGGTGCCTAAATCTCTAGCTAGGAAAAATATTACATTCCTTGAGAAGAATGCTGGTGCCTTTAGATGTCGTGAAGTCTAGCTTGATTTTCTTTCTTTTCTTTTCTCTTTTGTTATTCCCTCATCTCCATCTACTCTTCCATACTTTCTCCATAACTAATTGGTCCTGAAGCCCTTACGCGTCTGTATTCTTACCTTTAAAATATGCACTTTTGGTTTTGCAGTCTTCCAAAATACAGCTATCCAATACTTAAAATATTTGCCTAAGCTGTCCTTTAGTTATCTTCTCCTGTATTTGAATTGTTACTGAACTCAAGTCTTTGCTCTTGCCTTGGTAATGTACCTTTTTTGAATTTTTCTTTCTGTTTGGGCACAAGTCTCATTTGTCTCATTCAGACTATGGCCTGTATCAAATGTGGCCAATTTATGTAAGTGTAACAAGTTACAGATGAACCATCCTACTTGCTTCTATGGGTATTCTTAACTTGCCTCACAACCAAGGAAAGTACATCTCAGTGAAAGAAGTTTTCAAAACCCCTGTGTTTCAGATACATGAGTTTAAGTTCATACACAGAGGAACAGGCAGTATAGACTGTTTCTAGAGGGAGGAGGTGACACAGAGTTATAGAGATGTAAAATAGGAAGGGGGTGCTTTGGATTATCTAATCACTGCTAATTTCTAATGCCTTTGGTATTAATTGAATTACCATGTTTCCATTTTATAGAAATAATTTTTGATATGAAGAGGTCACTGAAAAGCAGCTATGATTTTTTACCTTAACTTTACCCTATTTTGCCTTTGTACTTTTAAGTCTGCCTCATTGCGTGCTGGTATTTTCTTTCTCGTATGCTTCCTGACCCATTAGATTTTCTTCTGTGGAAATCCCATTAACAAGCTCTGAATCTTTAAAACAATTTTTGTTGTTGTTGTGAGTTTGTTTGCTTTTGGATTTATCTTTTTTTTTAGAAATCTGTGAGCTTCCATCAGGTTGGAAAGACTTATTTAGAAAGTTTATAGAAGTCAGAAGCATCCTTTGACATGGAACAGGGAATATAGAAGTCTTCAACTTGGAGGTTAGTAGATTCTTCATTGTATTTAAGTGGAAGTTGCATGAAATCCAATCATGATGAGGAAACTGATCTAAAAGACCTGACATTTTAAGAACGTGTTTTATTTAAATCTAGGTATCAGTCTTATTTAGCACTGAAAATATCAAGAGCAGTGAAGATTTTTTTTTAATCAATGCACCAAAAACTTATCTTCTCTATTATGAAACAGGTTTGAGCACGGATCTGTGGCATTTTCGCATCTACCCACACACTTTTTCCCCATCTCATCAGCTTCCAACAAAATATATATGGAATTCAAGGCTATATAGTGAAGAATACAGAAAACTGAAGAAAACAAATTTTATTTTGAGGTATGTTTCAAAGATTCCAACCAGGTCATGCAGAGGCTTACCTAAGGTCACTTAGCTATGCTTCTACATCTGCCTCTATACTTCACCAGTACTGGTTAAGGACTGGCCTGATGAAAGTTGCCTGGGGTCTATGGAGGCAGAGGTATAACAAGAGTGGGGAACAGAAAGGAACATGAGAGCCAAGCAGAAGCATGAACTGATTCAGGCACATTTCAAATGTTTCTAGCTTCAAAATTGTCTTGAGTACATGCTCATAAATGTGGCTTTGCAATATCTTGATAATTTTCTAGGGTTGTGTCAAGGTTAAGGGTCAGGGCAGTCTGCTAGACCTGTAACAGTGGAAGCAGAATAATTGGCAGTGCAGAGGTAAACCTATTTGGGCTGCTACAATGTGGCAAGATATTGCTGTGAGGTTAGAAGAAACTTAGCTGAAAACTAAAATCACTGAACAGACTTGGTTCAGTTCTAACTCAAACCAGGACAGGCACAAAGCCCACAGAGATCCCTGAGATTAGTGAGCCCTTTTCTCCCTATATTCTTTCAGATATGAATTCTCCTATACATAGAGAACTGTGAAGCCTCTATTCTATTAAAAAAATATAGTCCTCAAAAATCCATTTCTAAACACCATTCACACAGATGGGGTGCAAGAGTAAGGGAAAACAGAATTAGTAGTCAGAGAACAGGAGCTGGTGGAGTAGTCTTATTTATTGCCTTCTTTCAACCCAAACTGTTAGTTTTTTAATCTGGGAAGGACTCCTTAACCTCCCTGGCACTTACTCTGATATATATATATATATCAGCAACCAGAGAGAGGAAAACTTGTATACTTCTGAGTTTAATAACAAAGTCATCCAATCCACAAGTGTTACCCAAGAATTCAAAAGCAGTCCTATGACTCCAATATGGATTGAGTTTTGTCCTAAAATAATATATACCAATTCTTTAGGGATTGCTGGGAAAGTCTTAGTGTTCAGTTCTAACTCCCACATCATCAGTTTGAAAACACAGAGCTGTTTTTTTTTTTAATTTTGTAACCTCCCCTGTAGTGCTTTTCAAAGGTGGCTTATTTTCCCTGAGTTTTGCCACAAAAGGGAGTTAGTAAACTTTAAAGCTTATACGTTGGGAGGCAAAGGAGGAACATGAAAGCACCCTGGTAATGTTTTTGTGTGTGGGAAGACATGCTGTAGGCCTATTAGGTTTCTCCAGAAGTTTTCTTAGAAAAAATGCAAGACAAGAAAGCTATTTTGCTCCTAATGACCCAGACCTCTTGAATTTTGTATTTGATTTCACTGTAGCTGTCTTTGAATACTTCATTCTGATCAGCACAAGGCTTTATGGTCTGCTCATTGTGCCATTTTTGAGTTGAAATCCTGAATTCAATCTGCACTTGACAGAGCAGCAACAGATAGTGTTTATGAATGGAAGCCTTGCCCTGGTACTTACACTGAGTGAAGGGGAGGCAGGGAGGAAAAGCACTTGTTGCTACAGGGTTTTCCTCCAGCCAGCAGAACCATATAGTTAGCGAAGCACACATTCTGGTTCTCTCTGTTGCTGCCCTGGGAATCTTCTCCTTCCTGATGGTGTGCTTCTTTCAATGCTTTCTGCCCTATCCTCAAGCAATCTGGCATAGGTCCTCCAGTGAAGCAGGAGCACAGCCAGTACTTACATTACTTAGCGGTTAAGACCATGCATGTAGGAAGTGGAAAGCTTCATTTCAGTGCCTTCCTCAAGGGAGCTTGAATACCCTGAAGAAAGTGCTAACCACCAAATTATAACCTAAGCTGTTGCAAGTTTGTAGAAAAGAATTAAAATTCGATAGGCTTCTGCTGTGGTTTGTGCACCTGCCCAGAGTAAGATGCACAAGCGAGCCTTCTGAGAAGTTTATGTTACTCTGGCAGCTTTGTACCACTTGGAAAGCATTGAGCCTGCATCAAGAAAGCAGGTTGTGCCTCCTGTGCAGCTCTGATGTGTCCTACGGACCAGCATCTGGTGGGACTTGGGACGCAATGCTGCACACAGCATTGCATTTCACCGGATGTAGACATATTCCTGCTCAGCATACAGTGTACAGGACATGCTGGATCAGCTTAAAAGCTACTTCTTACCTTGTATTCTCTCTGACAGTGACCATTAGCAAATGCTCATGAACTCTTAGAGAAAGTGTTAAGGAAACAGACAGGTATAGAGTGAGTCTTCCCTAAAGCATCCTGTTCTCATGAATTTAGGATGTTCTCAGATGTTTAGAAACTTCTTCATTCTACCTGCCCAGCCCTGTTCACAGCAACTGATATGTTCAGTTCTGAGTTCAGATACTTAAAATTTAGAGGAACCATGTCTTTCCTCAGTTACGATCCCAGTCTTTCTTTTCAACTTTATTCATTTCTTCCTTCTCTGGCCTCTATACCTTTAAAGGCTTTCACACTCCTAGCAAATAAAATTGCATATAAAGTCCATTCAGCCAAAGGAATAACTATAATTATTTCAGATTAAATGCATTCTTTAATTATTCAGCAATTACCTGCAATTTTTTTACCTCTAAGGCTATGTCTGTGTTGCCATACAGATGGTTGTGTTTCAGCATTTTCTATTGTTCAGTCAAGTGTAGGCTCTACTGTTACTAAATAGCTGCACCATGGGTGGTCTCATACAGCTTTTTTTTCAAACAGAGTGTAAAGAGGCCCTGTGTTTTCATTATGCAACCGTAGTCTGGTTTAGTAGTACATCTGCAAATTCTGCTACAGGCTGTATTCACCTCCAGCCAAACCTCCATAAATCTTCAGAGAAATATATAGATGAGCGAAGGTATATATAATAGAGAGAAGAATATTAAATATAAAAATCCTCACGCATGAGCAGGTCTCATTATCTACCATTGTTAAAGAAAGGTGATGATCATAGCAAAGCCTAAAAAATACTACTTACGTATGTAAGCAGTGACAGAATCTTTAGTAAGACCTGAGAGCAGCCTGAAAACAGTTTATCAGCAGAAAAAAAAAATCCTTAAATGACTGTCTAATCTCACAGTCTTTGACAGAATTATGCCACTCCATGGGGTGTATAACCATGGGGAATAACCCCCCCCCCCAAAAAAAAAAACCCAAACAAAAAAAAAAAACCCAAAACGTTTTCCTGGTTTAGGGTTTGAAAATATTCTTCTCTAGAGCAGAATGCTTCAAAAATAAGAGTTGTGCTATTGCCCTCCTCATGGAAAGAAATAGATACTCAACTATCATATGAATGCAGGTCACCAAGTGTTGTTAACAAGACAGTGAAAAGAGTCCCTTTGTGACTAAAGAAAGGTTAAAAATTAATTTCTCAGGTTTCCTTCTGCAGATCTGACACTGTTGTTAAGTGGTTTGATTTTCACTGATAGGAAGAAGTGCCTAGCCAAGTCTCTCTCTTCCTAAAATTATACTTTGTAGGTAACATACAGGTGAGGATTGATTAAGATGGGATGGAAATGAGGGGAAAACCTCATCATGTAATGCAATTTTTTTTATTTCAACATTACTTAGGAATTCCTAGTAATTGGTTAAGAAAATCCATATTACACAATGACGACTTTCCTTTTCCTTAGTATTTTGTTCTCCACTGTAATCACATTTACTGACTAGTACGGAACAATGTTACTCTTTTTCTTTCTTGCAGTGCTCAAGACTTGGCCCTTACCCTGAAGTAGTAGCTGATGTCCAGCATTCATTGTTTCCATCAGTTGGATTTTGAAAGTTTTATCTGATGTCATTTTTCTCAAAATAGTAAGTTCTTTGTAAATGTTTGATCATTGAGCTTGTTTGAGCCTTTATTTTTATAAGAAAGAGAAATAGAAGGCATTTTGTCTGCAGACGTGTGTGCTTGCAGTTTTACACGTGACTCCATGGCCTCACAATGCTTACCAGCAATTTGTAATCAAAATAAATTATCTTTAGAGAAATTATGGAAATATAAAACTTTCCTAATTTGTAACGTATTAAAAATATTAGAAGTATCTTAATTCAGAGAATAACAAGTTCTTAAGTGCACTTACTATTTGCACTTATCACTGCTCGGTATGTTAGTGCTCAAATCACTACAGAGGTTTATAGTGGAGTTTTTAAAGTGATCAGTTCAGATAACCTAAACTTCTATGGTGACTGTTCTTAAACATTAAGGTTCAAAGTCTTAAAAATATGCAGTTTCATTCTTGTGTGCCTCTGTTGTTTTTTTTTTTCTTTTTGTCATTCTCTTTGCCTTATATGAGCAAACTGAAATGCACTTAGCCAGACATACATGATGAGACTGTGTGTACTGCTGCCATGTCTGTACTCTTTACTATTGCTTATGATGTAAAGGATAAAGCACATGCAAATGCATCACATATCTTGTTGCTGCCCATGGGAGCTAGGCAGAATCAGCGTGTGTTTCTGTATAATGCATAGTTCAATTAGTTGTATTCATAGCTGATGTGGTCATCCTGGCTTCCAATGCATTTTATTGAAGCTCTGATTCTATAGAAGGCTCCTAAAATGTAGATTGAATGATCTCCAATCTGATTTTAAGATCTACCCTGCAGGACATCTCCATCTGACTCACCGCTTTGCTTAATATATGGTGAGGCTATGGTAGAAAAACAGCTGCTGCTTTTCTATCTGCATGCTCACAAAGGCTTAGTCCTTCATGCACCCAAGCAGATGGTAAGTTCTAAGACCAGAGAGACACCGAAGTTCAGAACTGTGTTTGTAACTCACATTTCTTGCTGACTAATGTCCCAGGCAACATCTCTCCTGTATAGGTAGGCAGGCATTAAGTTCAGGGTGTTCTGAGTCATCAGGCTGGAACAAGTCATTGAAAAACTCAAATATGGTGTTTAACACAGTTTAACACAGCCACCTTTACTTTCACAGAAGGATGGTATTTACATTACAGTAACTAGGGCTTTTTGAAATAACATTTTTATCATATGAATCCCACAACTCACTTTTAATGAACACAGACAAAATCCTTCCCCATATTTCTCTGTTAGCGGCAGAGTTATGGAGTTGGTACCCATGAGGAAGGAGAAGGCATTGGGGTGCCTGTATGAAAAAAGGGATCTTGAAGAATTTAAGTCATTTTAATGTAAGTAACTTTTAATAATAGTGGTTTAGTATACACAATCTTTCCTTTCTTTTCTCTATACGTATAGCTGTTTTTCCTTCTGGACGAAAATTGTTGTATATTTATAGACAGAAAAAAACAAATTTTATGGGGCAAGAGGCTATTTCTTGCTAGTGTCTTCCTTGCTGTATTGACATGTGGATTATGCCGTGTAAGTGGAGCAAAGGAGTAAATTTATTCCACCAAAATTCAATTAGTGCATATGAAATCAAATTTCCCTGAGGCAAAAATCTGTTAAGCAAATAGAAAGCCCTTGCATGCACCTGTGTTTGGAATAGCTTGTCATGCTATGGAGATATGAATGGCAAGACAGGCATTTTAATCTTCAGACCTGAGATTTGAATTCTAACAGACACTGCTGAGAGCAAGGCTTCCAGGAATTCATGTGTTGTTTCTGATCTTTGCAAGATAATTCTTCTCCAAGTAGCACAGCTAGTGGCTCACGGTGACTAGACAACTCCCTCCAGTGGGAGATTTATTGCATGAACTCTGCTTGGAACTGCTTTAATGACTATCTCTCTTTGGCAGCAAATGCATCACAAGCTAGGAACATCTTGCTCCCGTTTACCTTTTTACAATAAATCTGTAATATTTTATATTTCTTAAAACAAAGCTCTGTGAAGCACATTGCATTTTGCTTCAAGGAGCTCTGGTTTGGTTCCTTGGAGGGATAAAGGTCAAATAGTTAAAGGGATTAAAGTCAAGGCTTGCCTGCTACACACAAGAGAGAATCGAAAGAAACTGGAAGACTGTTTCCTCACTGTTACTCCTTATAGAGAAGAGCAACAGTGGCACTGGGGCATGAAAATTATGTTCCATATAGGTTGTGACAGTAAGTTTAGTGTCTTCTAAAAGGGCAACTGGAAACACATGGTGCAGCCTCCCTCAAAATGACATGTCCCCTACAGATTCCCAGGCAGTTTCCATTCTTGTCGGCTCTTGCTCTAATCTGTGTCCTCTAACCCTGGTTGTGCCTGATGCTAGCCTGTAGACCTCTAGCTGCAAAGAACAGTACACAGTGCTAGCAAAAAAAAAAAGTTCTGTAACACATGCAGTGAGTATATTGTTGATATTTCAGGTAGAAAATCTGATGTTTCAGATCTTCTGCAGGCTTCTGTAGTACTTCCAGAAGCTACTATCATACATAGTATGACACATACCTTACTTTAAATTTAATGTTCTGAATTAAATTTGATGATCCTTAGGGTTATTATTTGTACAGAGAAATATTTTGACACCAAAGAGGTGCAGAACAGACTTTGACAATAGAAATTTCGTTATGACATATCTAAGTGAGGCACTTCTGCATTTTTCAGTAGTGTCCATCTTTAATGCAAAGATGTAATTCAGTTCTATCCTGTACTTGTTCAGTGCCCTTCCTCAAGTATCTCAGTTGTCATGTTATTGGGAATCTTACTAGGGCTTCAATTAGTTAATTAATGCTCTCAGATTTTTTTTTTTTTCTGACCAGGGGAACCCTGGTTGTTCCAAACAATCTGCTTATTCTCTTCAGTTAGAAATACTTTTGAAGGAAGATGTTAGGTTTACATTTGTATGGATTACTGCATTTTCTCAGTTGTAGGACAATGTTACAGAACAAGCCCTCATTTTTCTGAGGGAGGAAAAGTCTGTCTTTGAATAGAGAACAAGCACACTTCCCCTCACTTCCTAACTACATTATTTGGTATTTCTAGTTTGCCATACATTACCCTTCACAGTCCTCCCTCCCAGTCCCTTTCCTCCATTGAAGTGGCAGATCTGAGCATTGACTTTTGAGCCAGAAAAGGAATTGCTACTTTACACTATATGCTCTGCTATAAAATACCATGATAAAATACTGTAATACAAGGTAAGACTGGTTTTATAGGACAATTTTCCTCAAAAATTGCTTTAGAAGCTTGAGAAATACGGCATACTATTTATATTTCTCATTTTTCTTGATCTAAATAAATAACTGAAAAATACACACTGTGTTCTACGTTGTGGGGAAAGCAATGTGCAAACTTGCTGGTTACAAGTGAAAATTAAACAAGCAGATATCTTCCCACAAAAGTACAACAATCCTCACCTAAATAATTGAAGTATAAAAAGAATCCTCTCATAACCCTCCTTTTCTGTTCAGATAACATATAATGTGGAAATCAAAGGATACCCCTTTCAGCTGTTAGTGGAAGATATGGGACAAGTGCTGTACTGCTGTATGAGACAACGAGCATGCTAAAAGTCCTGTGAAGAACATCTCCTCATCCAAACATCTGTTTCGGCTAGCTTTGAATCAAGAGACATGTTTCTAGCATGATACTCATCAATGTTAGCATGAAGAAAATATATGGGTTTCATTCTCCTTTGCCACTGTATCTTAGGCAGAGAGTTTTATTTTAAACTCTCTGCTTGTGAGTTGTTCCTCTAAATACAGAGTTTAAAAAATGTTGCAGAAGGAAGACATAAACATGGTTACAAGGCTCTGTTATTGCAGGCAGACATTGCCTAAATTCAGAGGTTACTCCACTAGCATAGTAAGTGTGATTTGTTCTCACAGCAGTTCTGTCCAAGGTCGTTGCATACAAAACACTTTGAATATAGTCTTTACCAAGAATGTGAGAACTAGCCTGCTGAGTACACCAAGGTCTATGAGACATTTGGCACCTATGAGCTCTTACATCAGGATTCTGCTCTCAAATAGTGCTGAGCAGAAGATTTAGATTTCTCTTTGCAAACTCAAAGCATAGCTGTGGTGATAAAAACAGGACAAATTAAAAGTTCTCATGAAGTTTTGATACCAAGGAGATGCTGTCAGTGCTACTCACACTGCATCTCTGTTGTAAGTTACTGTGGAAGCTGAAGGCAAGGAAAGAGACCTAACTTTGCGCACCTGCAGGCATAAGTTTAAAATCAATATGATTGTAAGACATCTTTGTTACAGACAGGTGAAACAATATCTCATTGTTTTTTTGCCACAAGAATTACACGCCTTGTGGCACATACTCCCCCCGTCCTTGTTAGAGTGTGAGGAGTTGCCGTTCTTGCCATGTAGGTACAATGGATTTCTTCCAGGAAAAACTGGTTGTGTCCACGCTGTCTGAATGAGGTCAGTTCTCATGGCAACCACACTTTATCCACAGAAATGTGCATTGTTTTCTAACGCTTTCCTCTTCTGTTTAGAAATGATGTAAAATCCAAGGGAGCAGAAGAGCGAGAAAGAAACCTAATTGGCATGCAAGCAGCAAACGCTGTGACACTTATTTACCTTTCATGCTGATCACTATTGTTTCACAAATTATTAGGCAGCACAAAGTCTTACAAGATGACACATATGTTAAGAACACTCCATTAGGATTGTTCAGCGTCATGTCCATAAGTATTTTTTTTTGTTTTAGACAGAAGTCAAATTAATGCAGGATTAGTTACTGCCAGATATGACAGAAACCAACAGCTATATTGCTGTATGCCTCAGGAGATTATTTCAGTCACTTCCTCCCTCCTTTCCTTTACCCCTTCTCCAGTTTGAGGGAGCTTGTCAGGACAAGGGATATTGGCAGGGATGGCCAGAGCTCCATGCTCCTGCTCCACTCCAGCGGCCCCAGTAAGGTTTCTGCCAGCAGGGGATTAGGTGGCATGACGGTGACTGTGACAGCGCTGTGTCTGTAACACAGGAATTATCTGCTGATGTTGCAGGGTTATGTTAAATCTCCGACAGGGGATTGGGTTGGGGTTTTTTTTCCAGATTTCAAAACTTTTTGAACAGGAGCAAGACACCCGCTGTGCTTTTAATGGCATTTTCACTCATTTAAAAGGGAGCAAAGACTTGGCCTCAGCCCAATAAAAACAAACAATTACATTGATTACAAGAACATCCTCAGTTTTGCCAGCCTAAGCATCTTATAGCTTCTCAGACCACAAAGCAGAACTGCTGCTAGAGGAAAAGCCTGCCCTGCAGAGAACAGCCTCTTATTCATGGGGAGGCTACTTACAGTGCTGCTCTCAGCTGTCTGGCGCAGCTTAGTCCAAGTGGGTGGATCTGCCTGTTAAAGGTCTTGCTTTCATATCTTAATACAATTTCTATGCTTGTGACTTTTTTTGATAGCTTAACTGATTGCTCTCTGCCCTTCGTATGGTATTCATAAAGCTAGTGTCAGGTGCTGTAAGTCTACCAGTAAGATAAATGAAACGTATAATCAGAATACTAGTAAAACCTGTAAAGTACTATATTTATTTTAGATTGTTACCTTCTTTGTTGTCATGGGGGTCACTGTAGATAGAAGCCAGGGTAAACAAGGAGAAAATGACAAAAGCCAGCAAGATGAAAGCTACTTCAAGGTTTGTGAAGGGCAGCTCCATGAATTGTTACTGCTTCACCTAGGAAAAAGTGTAAATGTTTACTTGGCTGGCCGTGGAAAGGGACTGCTTTCAATAGAGTAGTTAAATCTTTAGTCAGGAGGATACTAGATCCTGGTCAAACTGGTTAAGTAACTTCAGCAGGTAACGAAACGATACTGCTGGCTCATACAGGAATGCAAATTCAAGACCATTTTACTATTTTACTGAGGACATAGTAGGTTCAGTTTTTCTAGGGAACATTTACAGAAGTTATTAAAGTAAAGCTGCACTTACCTGGATGTCTCTATCTATCTATATCCTATATTTATTTAGTATGTATTTATGTGCAATACATTTAATAACAGGAACATATTTTGACTCTGAAAGAGTAGTAAATAAATCCTTATTAAAACAAAAACCATCTGTAGAGATCTGTAGGAAAGCATAGATTTTCTTAACAGTAAAAGTCCTGGTATATAAAACGTCTACCTTCTGTGTAGTGGAAAGTTTAAAATGTATGAGAGAAAGCCACAGAATTACAACCAAATTACAAATCAAGTCCCAATCAATAGTTCAGGGATTCTGAAGTCAGTGGAAATTTGAAGTGTTCGGTTGCCTGTAGGATTTAGCTCTAAAAAGCAGTCTCCCTGAAATCTTAAAACCAAGGAGTCCAAAGCATTTGTACAGAGAAGCTGTGAAAAATCAGAGGCATATAAAAAGATGAAAACAGCTTGCTGTAAATAAAGGGAAGCCAGCACTTACTGATTGTCAGGAATTTGTGTGTATATTCCATTGAGGTTTCTTCAAAATTGTCCGAGTTCTATAAAATGATTCAGTATCATGGACTGAGCTAATAACTCACAGCAGGAAGGAGCTAATGTCATGCGGTTCCCTGGTACTTCTCAGTTGCTGCCTTGCTCACCGCAGGTACAGTCCACATCGGACTAAAGAGTGACGAGAGTGGAAGGAGAAGGCACGGCTCAACAAGTTTTTTTCTCGTACCTGCCTACAGAATGCTGGCAATATGCAAGCAAAAAGAAGAAAAAGAAGTTGTAGCTGTGCCATTGAGGCAGTCAAGACTGAAGTCTGTACATTGTAAATTGTATTGAATTTTAAGCCCTAGTAAAATATTAACATAACTGTAAACAAGGTTAACTAGTGTAAGGAAGAAAACCTTGCAGTAAATTCTTGCAGTAAATGCAAGAATTTGATCAGCAAGAATTTTAAAATTCAGATCCATACTGATATAAACAATAATTAATAGAATGATATGGTTATGCCAGCAAGAACCAATCATGTATAGATGCAACTTATATGGAAAATGGTCATTTTGAAGGATCTTTCTGATCACTTTGTGAGAATTCTGTTTGCTATAAAGTCTTGGTCTGAAAAATACAAATACCCTTTATACAAACCAAAGCAGCAGTCACCTCTGATTGTCTTAGCTACATGTTAATTAAAGGGGATTTCTAGACTATAATTTTTAATACTCTGATTATTATTTAAAAACATAAAGTATTTCTGATCTTTTGTATGGTGATCTAAACAGGAATATTTCCACAATAGGCAAAAGAGTGATGCTTATGAAACCCAATGTCTGAATAAAATAGGAGAATGTGGAGATTATTTATCTCTTTCACATGCAATGTATCTTCTGCTGGATCACTTTTGCAACAAACATTTCATTAGCAGCTATTATAAAATGTTCTATAATTTCTAAGAGTGAAAACATAGTTACAAATATCACAGCTTCCCTGTCTATATGATGTATTAACACTTACCCCATTTTATTCAATAAACCAAAGAGTCACCTATTCCAGTCAGAGGTAAACTTATACCTCTGTATGTACTGAAAAATGAATTCTGATAGGTTTGTTTTCAGCTTAACTTGGAAAAAGATATGGAAGGTCAAGATGACTTTTGAAAGGATGTTAAAAGGTTTGCATTGAAGTATACCCATAAGAACACTCTAAAACCAGATGAGACTTACAGAATGTTCAGCTGTAGCCAAAACCAAATGATATGTCTCATGATTTATCAGTTTACGGGGTGGGGAAATAGAGTTAACAGCAGAGCTGATTCCGGTAGTTGCGTAATATTTCTTTGTGTAACTTTTTCAAACAAATGTGTATGAAAAGTGGTTAAATCACGAGATTCTACAGACCTTTATTTTCTTGATGAAATTCTGGCCCTGCTGGGATCTTTAGAAAGGTGATCCATTACACTGGTGTGGCTTGAATTTCAGTAACTCTGTACCTAGCTCTCCATAAATATGTTTGTTGACTTGTGTGGGATGATTGAGAAAATAAGGAACTAACTGCCAGAATTAAATGTATCATGGCCTTAGAAAAGATGAAATAAAAATGTGAGACTGAAAAGAAAAATCCAACATTTCTTCAAGCAGATCTTTTAACTTAAAAGGTTAGACAAAGACAGAATGGAGATTAGAATAAGAACTCAGTGGGAGCTGGACGGAATTAAACCAATATTTTGAAGTACTTGTCTTTTTTTTTTAAATCTATACACATTTTTTTCTAGTCTAGGCTGCTTATTGTCAACAAAAATATAATTCCTTTTTTATAGGAATGATAAAGTACAATTGTAGGGAAAAAATGAATATGGGACAGTTAGAAAATATAAAGCAATCATATATTCTACATACCTACATGCCTGTTCCTGCCACTGGAAGGAATGCTGCCAGTGAAGTGGAAATATTTCTCATGATGGTGCTTGTGTTTAGCATGTGTTCTTACTGTTTTTGCAGAGGTATCTCCTTGTATGCTGACACTGCTGTCATAGCTGTTGATCACTTTTGAAACTGAGCTGTGGACTTGACCGTGTAGATATTACACTGAACCCCAGAAAGTATCAGAAAATAAAGAAAGGCAATATCCAGACTTTACTAATTTTCTGCTTTGATTAAAATCTGGCTTTATAAATCGCAGAAATTATTTGATCACATAATAATAGTTGACTAAACCAAATAACCTGCAAGGGTCAAAAAGTGATTTATGAAAGTGTAACATCTACGGTTTCATTGCAGTGATTGTTTCTATTACTGATAACATAAGATACCTACTTTACATAGGCCAAACGAAGCAAATCTGAGCTTTGTAAGATATTAACTTTAGTTATTTGTTTTAATGTGGTGGGACATATATTATTAGTCTCAATTAAATTTCTGGTTGGTTTCATTTTTTTACATCCATCACATAATAAAATTACACCACATTGTTATTTCTTGATAAAAACTCATAATGTCAATGTGGCCTTCTTGGCTTTAAAGTAACAAATGCTGTATTAATGAAAGTAACATTACTCATAAATTGTTTGCTATAAACAAGTCTTTCGGTTTTTAGAATTAAAAAACCAGTAATTAGAGTCAAGTTACATGTTGAAAAAAGAATTCAGACACTGGAGGGAATGGATCTGAGGAAATGTTTCTGAAGCACCACCATTAAAGACAATAAATGGTTTGTTATTTCTTACTGTTTTTCTACCCTTCCTTTGCTGCTTTTAACTGTCATTCAATCCTGCTTCTTGGCAGGTCTTTCAATTGTCTAAACATTGAAAAGCTGACTTGTATGCTGTGACATCATCTGTTGTAAATTAGCATCATTTGCTAGCTTCAAAATGCTGAGGATCTGATGAGCAGCTTCTTCAGTGAATTATAACCTACCCAATCGTGTGCTGTGGTGGGCTGGGCATCCTAACAAAGGAGTTAATTTATTCAAATCTGTTTGGCTATTTATGTAACACAGGTGTATCTCTGATGAGCTGAAGCAGAAAAAACTAAATCAGATACAGAGGAAAAGGTAGGAGAGGGGCTGTGGAAGGAACAGCCACAGGAGTAAATAAGTGAACGTGTATAGTGTGTGTATATCAGAAAGGGTAAGAGCAGCCTTTGAACTTTCATATCTGTAACTTTCTCGTTATCTTGATGTAAGTTCATAGTGGGTATGTTCTGTATGCTTTTTTTGCTGACTCTGCTCATTTTGTTTCCTTAACTTGTATTTTGAATTTGTCAAAGCGTAAGTTACACCAGATATGTTAGCTGTGAAATATGCAATAAAGTATAACTTTATTATGGTATACCGAAAAATACCTAGTTCACTATAAGGTAAGACATTTTCTCCCTTTATAGGGTTTATCTTTATTAACAATTACATAAAAAATGGGATATTATAGCAATTAACTCAAAACATTCTTCCTAGGATTTGGTGCTCCTATGGTTAATGCTTGAGGAATGCTCAGATTAGAGCATACATCCTGCTTCATTATCTTGGCAAACAAATGACCCAATCATGGTAATAAGTCAGCAAGACACATAAAATGGCTCTTGCTAAATAAATAAAAAAGGCTGTTGCATTGCTCTAATGTTGTTAAAAAAATGTTGAGGTTGTTCAACCTTTCTTACTGTATTTGTAGCTACACTGTGAGTTCAGGGGCACTTTCTGTTTGTAGAAATTGCCAGTGATACGTAGTTTTCTTAGTTAGTCTTGTTTAGGGTTTCTTGGTTTTGTTTGTTTGTTTTCCTCCCTGGATTATGATATCATATGCCTTCAATATATACCTATGTGACTTTAACTTTGATGTCCACATTGTGTTCCATGTTTTAACCTGCCTAAGCAGCTAACAAGTATTGATGACTTTATAACTGAGCAATGGAGAGAAATTCTGTTTGCAATACTGAACCTAACACTGCTGACCTAAATATAAATGTGTTTGGTGTTTTTTTTTTTTTTTTTTTTTTAATATCCTAATAGGTCACAATGCAGATGAGTCCAATATAAAACTTGATGATTTTTGTTCTGGCTCATATGACATTAAGCTACTCATGTAGTACTGAGCATGCATTCATAATGCTTAAATGCATTTTTTGTGCAAGAAGATAATGATAAATAATTGGTATGTATTCTGTTACAAAGGAAAGATATGTACGGTGTGAAATGTGAAGGAGTAGACTTTTGGAGTGGGAGCAGGGCTTCCATTTAAGCAATATGGACTCAAAATTGTTGCATTGTAAGCCTTTGGAAAGAAAAGCTTTTTCAAAATGGAATCTTATGTATCCCAATGACAGTTATATATTACATCAAAATTTAGATGAACTTGTGGGCGGGAAAAAAAAAAACAAACCCGCATGCTTAGAAAACACACTTAAGACCCACAAATAAATCCTAGCAGTGCAATTCTGCAATCTGTGCAAGGCAAGAGCAGAATTAGCAAACAAACCCCAAAGTTATTCTGAAGAGTATAGTCTCCTCCCATTTCAAGCTCAATCTTTTAAATGGGAAGGAAACCCTGCTCCTGCCAGTCCCCAGAGTCCCATTTAGTACCAGCACTTGCGAGCAGCAGAGGATGGATCAGCTCAGTGCACCTCAGGTCCGAAGTCCAGGAGAGCATTGCTCATCCCCATGCATGTCATGCCACTGTGGTCAACTAGCTGCCGAATAGACTGTCATTGTAGCCTGGGATATTTGGCTGGTTTTATGCCAGGAATAATTGGCCTGCCAAGCTCTCTGCAACAAGTACCTGATGCAGAGAGAAGAGAAGGGTTTCTTTGTCCTCTGTTACAAATACAACTGCAGTTTTGTAATAGTATATACTTTAAGTGACCAGTTTGATTTTTTTTTTTTTTTTTTTTGACTTTGTGTGCTGTTTCCACTAGCATGTATTGGAGTTATATTGAATTTGTATGGAGTGATAATTGCAAAAAATGCATACCAAATGTTCTTTCCTTTGAAACAGTATGGATTAAATAGCAGGCAGAAGACATTTCTTTAAGCAAAACTTTTCTTTCAAACTTAACAGAGCTTAATTGGTCAGTATTTTCCCAATTTCTTTTTTTAGTCATGCTAGCAATAGGGATATGTAAATATTCAATCAAAAAAGTAATTTTGTAAAAGAACTGTGAGGAAAGATCATCAAAATGCTAGTTAAAATGAATGTATTTTGTCTTCATTCAGAATCTAAACTTAAAAAGGAAAAGAAGTACTTAAAAATCTATTTGTTTTGATCTTGTTGTTCTTTCCCTTTTAGCAACAATTAGAAAACCTTTATGTCTGTATGTGTAAGCTTCTGGATGGCCATACTTCAGCAGAGGTTCCTAGTGAGCCAGTCAGCCTTTCCACGAGGAGCTTGATTGTTTGTAATAAGCTATGTGTAAGTCATGTGATCTAGGATATGCCAACAACTGAAAAATGGTAGTTTTCCAACCATGATATTTAGCTTTGTTGAAGTAACCTCTCTCCAGTGTAAATTTCTTTCATCCAGTTTTCGTTTGGGTGTATGCACTAGCCTTATCACACTAGATTAGCCATGCGCCTTCCATTAAGCACAAGGACTAATAACTTCAGCCCTTCCCTTGTTCAGAGGTGAGTTGTATGTGCAGCAGAGTCTGGGTAGAGCTTTTGTTTGTTTCTTTTCTCTGTGGGCATATTGTTACCCATTTATCTTCAGAAAATTGTATCGGAGAAGTCATTCGTCATTCCTACTTGGGTGAAGGTGATAAAATTTACAGTACTACATAGGCTCTCTTGGACTATACGAAGTATAGAGACTAAACCCAAAATTTTGCAATTGCATAAGGAAGTCTTTCTGAATTTCTTTCAAGACCATCTAGGTATTGTTGTGTTGGGCTTTAAAAAAACAATATATATATAACTGAGGGCACATCAGAAAATACACAGATTGTATCTCTGAGATATTGGAAGACATAAAGGGGAACTACATCATCTTCAACTCCAATTCAGTACTAATTATCCTTTAACTTCAATATTGAAAGGATTGAGCATAAAATCATGACCTGATTCTGTAGTGTAATGACACTATTGGCTTAGATCATATCAAAAGGAGATATGCTTCATAGCTTCATAGGAAGCATGACTCACTTTCCAGTATTTTTCAGCAATATATCTCTATAATACTAAAAACTGGAGGAAAAAAAAGGACAAAATAAAGGTGCTGACCTGGTAATTCATTAGGAAACAAATAATTAAAAACGGATCTGGATATGCAGTTTTATGGTCTATATTATCAACAGATAATTGCTTTGTGAAATCAGGTGACTGCTTACCTACTAGCATGACTAGGAAGGCTATGTTTATTTTTCCATTACTAGACTATTTATTTGTGGGGCACATCTTGCCTGGATAGAGGTTTCCTCTACTAAGGCCGCAGCTAGAATGAAGTTAGGGCTTGGGGAACAGCAAGTTGCACTTGGGTTCTTTTTTCTTCTTCTCTGTTTTCTCACAGTTGTCTAGAATTTAATTTTTCTCACAAAAGCTTTGAAACTGAGAACACTTGACAGCAAGGAAAACTCTGCAAGTATTTAACTACTTGGAATGCACGTTTATAGATACATTTTCATACCTGCAGGCATATTCATGTGTAATGCAAATTATGTATTCCTAGTACGTGAAAAAAATATTGGAGTTAGTAAGTAGATCTGTGTTGACTTTGATGCTTGTTGTATCACTAAAATGATCTGATCTGGTGGTAAAAAAAAGCCAAAAAGTTGAATTTTCTTTCAAACTACTGGTAAATGGCTCCTACAGATTTTTTTTTTTTAGGGTTCAGTTTGAGTGATCTGCTTATCTCAGTGGTGTGAAGACATAAAGTAGCTGGAATTGACCAGTAGTGAATCCTCCTACATTGGCAAAAGACAGTGGAGATAACATATCTGCTTCCTGCAGCCACAGCTCACAACCTCAGCAACATTCTTCTGATAGGCCTAGTGATGCTTGTATACAAGGTCTGGGCAGTATGGGCTCTGCCAACTCCTAACCCCCAGTTCTTCCCTTACAGCTAACTAGGGATTGGGCTAAAGCGCTCAGCTGGCCTTTCAGATATCCTTGTATGCTTCTACTGATGATATACGAAAAGGACTAAAATTTGGTTTTCAATCTGGTTTAGCATAAGTCCAGTGAGCAAACCTCCATTTGTGTCACTTAAATTATTTTAATATACATAATGAGAATTTCTGCAAATAATTTGGGATTGGATAATAAGTAATGGGATATGCTTGCTGATCAGATCTTACAGTGCCACATATTTCTTCCATTGAATCCCTCTTTTTATAAAACATTATTATATTTGTGAACACTGTGATATCTTATTTACAACTAACTTCATTCCTGTGAAAGCTTAAAGGAGGTATTTTGGAAACTGAGTTTTATGCCTAGTATCATCTGGACTCTGTAGATGTCACTATTTTGCTGGTAAATGAATATGGGAGGGGCATTATTTATCTGATTTTGTGGGTGCTTAAAAATACATTACAGACATACAAAGATACAATTTCACAGGCAGGATTATCTACTCTCCTTCATTTGCTGTCATTATCCTAGGAGCAGTGCATAAAGTAATAGTTGACATAAACATACACTTTGTAATTTTCTCAGAATGCCAAAGATATCTGTAATTACTGGTGTAACTCAGTCTTGTGCTATTACATATATTTTAGTATCTCAAAAGTAAGTAACTCTGCCGGTTCCCCCAAATGAATATTTAAGAAGTTTCCTACCACATAGTCAAAAATCAATCTATGGTGTTTTAATACACACATACTGTGCTTGTCTTTAAGCAGTTCAGGGCAGCCTATAAATTTGGGTTTCCTTGCTCTCCACCAAGCCTGCCAAGATTAATGTGTACATGGAAGGCAGTGAAATCAAAACAGAAGAAGCACCCATTATTTTGGTATTCTACTGTTTTTCTTTCTTGCCTTTTTATGTTGCATATGGTCTGTTGTGACCAAAATACTTGCCTGAGACCTTTCTGGACTGAAACAATACAGCCATAAGAAGTTTGTCTGAAATAGCTGGAGCTCTGGATTGGCTCCAGCTTTTACTCTGCTGCTGAACCTCAGACAGCAAACTTATTTGAAGGTGGCTGCTTGTTTTTGTATCCAACTGAGAAGAGTCTACATGACTTATACAAAAATACATAACTGTTTTGATATAAAAATTACTACAGCCAAGTACACTTGCAAGGTATTTTTTAGAAAAACATGTATCCATTTATTCCAATTTATAGAAAATCCTCTGTGCAGTCAGAATTTTTGAGCTGTTACTATAGAAAATGGTACTGAATAAGCTAAAAGAAGAAATGTTAGTAGGATACAAAAAAGTCTGTAGGTTGGCAGAATAAACACTTTCAGATTTCTATCATGAGAAATAGCTGTCTGGAACTGGTGATTATTTTTTTCTTGGAAGACAGCCTTGTCCCTGTGTTAAGTCTTTTGGGGGAGGAAAATGGATACTGACACAATTTAAGAACACCTAGATTTCATGCAGCCAGCTATTGGGTTTAGATGACATTTTAGGAATATACTATGGTATGCAAAGCTTATTCACAATGGCTACTTAATTCAAGTAACTCTGAGCCATCTGTATGCATCCTCTCAGTTCTGCACTCATACTAACAGTTTATAGTTTATATCATATGTAGTACTGACAATTTTAAATGACCAATCTGAAGTTGAAAGTGATAATACAACTTTCTATTCCCAAGGCATTGAAACACTATAATTAGCTGAAAGGGTGGTGTGTATTCAAGTAACCTTTTCCCCTGGAGGATGTAATTTCAATTTTCAAGAAGTTTACATCTCAAGCAGTGGATGAAATTTGGTTTTGCAGCTGTCTACAAGAGATGTAGTTTTGTTCCTTGTGTTTGACCTCTGAAAGGAGAAAGTAAGGAATACTAGAAAAAATATTTAATCAGGAGTCTCAAGTTTCCTAATGCCCACAGACCTTGCTGAATTCATTTTCCCTGATCTGTACTTAGGGATTTAAAATAACTTAAACATGGTTTTTTTTTTTTTTTTCTATTTGACTGAAATCAGAGAATGGCATTTTAGTTATTTTTAAAAGGGAAAGAAACAATTTAGCTTCAATCAAAGGATGTATTTATTGAAAATTTGGTAGAAGTAGTTCTGATAAGCGTATTAAAAGAGAGCTGAATTGAAATAGAAGCAGTAGTTGAAGAGCTCTGTCCATACACTAGCACTTTGGAAAAATTCCAAACAAATGTAATTTATATACCTTCATAAATTAAATTTTATGTATTTATTATAACATTCATGTTATTGATAACAGGCTATTTTACTTTATAACCTCCTGACTCTTTACGTGAACAGCCATAAGTCATTGCATGTTTTTGTCTAACTAACAGGCCCTCTGGGTTTTTTAATACTTAGGACAAGCTTACGTATCTCCAACTTCCAGGGTACAATCCTCTTGATATTTCCCAGCATCTTAGTGAAGCATTTGTACTCTGTCAAATCCAATGCCTCAGAATGAATCTTAATTCAGCACATTACCACAAGAGGGGGCCCCTGTCAACGGCAAATTCTGTAGTTCCGTACATGATTTTGCAAAGCTACATTAAACCCTTTTCAAGAGAAATGTAGGTTTTGTGCACATGTAGTGAAAGTAGTTTCACAGTAGAGGAGGACCTTTTGAGACAGGTTGTATGGGAACTGACTTTTTGTGCAGGAAAAAAGGCCTAGAATCTATGGTTGAGCATTTGAGTAGATTTGAATCGTAGTTTTAAAATTATTTATTTTTCTAATTGTTACGTAACCCATTATAGGGTGATACTTCTGAGGTTCAAAGCATGTTATTCTGACCTTTTTTGATTAGCAAATGTGTTATATAATATGAATTTTACAAGGGGGTAATCTACAGAATTTATTCCTGGAGTAGTATGGTTTCTTATGATTTTGATTGTAAAAACCAAATAATGGCACCCACTCCTGCCTATCAGTATTTCTCAGCCTTCCCTAATAAGAAGAGAAATACAAGCTCTCAAGTTTCTTATTCATTCCCTTTAAGTATTTTTAAGTCCAAAGTATTATCCTTTCAGGTGCTCATTTTGCTTTCCTGGAAACAATTGTGCTTCACTTCCACTTAATTTATGAAACTTATGTAGTGGAAAACGTTTTTAGAAGAGAGAATGATACTAAGTATTCTTATAGATATATATCCTTAGAACTAGATGGCTGAGAAAGCTGTGACCTTAAACTTTCTCACATCTGCCTATATGAGGAATGTAATGATGCTAAATTTTGAATGTGTATACATTATAAATAATCTATTGAAACTACCAGATAGAAAACATTACAGTTCTTGTCTAGCAAGACATATGAAATTCAGAGTGATAACGCTCTACCCTTGTTCACAGAATTTTTTTTTCTTGTGGAAATTCAATATTACTGTCTTGTCAGTTGCAAACTATCAATCAGAATCCAATCTGTGTCAGTTTAAGGCATTAATGCTTTCCAAATGATGTTTTCTAAAAATATTTAATTTCTTTTTTCCTTATTTTATCTCCTACAGGGAAAAATATTCAGTCTGGTTTAATGTTAGTTGTTTTGCTTGGTGTAAGAAAATTAAAAGTCTTATAATATTATGGTGATATCATAGTGAAATTCTATATGATGTTGTCTGAAGAATAATCTTAAAAATATAGAAAACTGGTTGCATTTTTTTAATCACATTTGTGTCTGGTCATGTTAATAAATGAGGTCTTGTACTATAGATTTCAGGTAGGTTTCCAACTTTTTACCAAAAGGCTGAGCAATTCCAGGATGCATACAGTGATGATTCTATGACTTCTCTCCATCAGTCACATAGAATCATAGAGTAGTTCGGATTGGAAGGGACCTTCAAAGGTCATCTAGTCCAATTCCCCTGCAGTGAACAGGGATGTCTTCAGCTAGACCAGGTTGCTCAAAGCCCTGTCCAGCCTTACCTTGAATATTTCCAGGGATGGGGCTTCTGCCACCTCTCCGTGTAACTTGTTCCAGTGTTTCACCACCTTCATCATAAAAAAATGTCTTCCTTATTTATTTTCTAAAAACTTTCTTTCCTTCTGTGGTGGGTTAACCTTGGCTGAATGCCAGGTGCCCACCAAACCATTCTATCACCCCCCCTTTTCTTCCCCTCTCCCTCCTCAGCAGAACAAAAAGAAAGAGGAGGAAAATAAGATGAG
>JAVSBS010005234.1:0-11529 GCA_033124195.1 Coracias cyanogaster
TCCCCTCTCAGGCTTCTCTTCTCCAGCTCAGCAGCCCCAGGGCTCTCAGCCTTTCCTCAGCACAGAGATGCTCCAGTTCCCTCATCTTCAAAGCCTCTGCTGGATTCACTGCAGTAATTTTGGCCAGGGGACCTTTCTGGAAGGGATGCTGGTGCTGTAGCACGAGGTGAGGTGACCACTGTGGCTCCCAGCAATAAGAGGGGCAGAGGTGGGGAGGGAGGGCGATCAGCATGGCCAGATGCAGAGACCTCACTTGCTTTGCTGTTTCTGCCATGGCTGCAGCTGCTGCCTGCAATTTTTTTTCTACAGATGATGGTGGAGTGCCTGAGGGGTGGTGGGACACCCCTGCTTTGGCAGAGGCCTCCAGCTGTAGTTGCAGCAGAAGGGAAAAGGAGGGGAGGTGGGGGAAGAGTGTCAGGGTCAATTCTGAGGAGCGCACACACTGGTTCAGACCTTTCCTCCCTTCTCTGTAACCTCTGTCTTCCAGCCATGACTGCCTCCTTGCATTAATTACTCCTCGCTCCCTAGCTGCTTTCATTTCAAGCTACCTTTAGGGTTCAGAGTGCAGAAACCAACTGACCAAGGTTGAAAGCAATTAACAAACAGGTTATTTTAAATTAACAGCTTCTTTTAACCAGCTGCACAGAACTGCTTTTTTTTTTTTTTTTTCCCCACAGCAAAATTAGCAAGGCCATGCACCTCAGTGAGAAAAGGGGTTGGGATTTATTTTATTGTGCTGCCTTTTCCCCTTTTTCTTTCTGAACTCATGCCAGTGTAATCTTCAACACTTCCAGCTTGGATTTAAAAGAAGTGTTGAAATATCCTGACTGCTTAAATGTGAATTGTAAATGGTGTAAGACATTGAGAAAGTCCTTTTGGTTCTGTTGGCTATCTTGCACTACAGCAAGATGGGTTTGCTTGTAAGCAGCATGTTGAGATGTTGGTTGTTTTCTTCCTCGGTTCCATTTTTTGTTTTTCTCTCTTGCTTCCTTTCCTCACACTGATGCTTTGTTGCATGGATTCCTCACTGACTTCTTCACTGCTTCCTCAGGAGCTGGATTTGCAGACAAGACCAGGCTCAGTTCATACCCTGAGCCCAGCCAGGAGCTAACTGAGGACTACACAGTGCAACTCATAGGCTTTGATTCCTGCAGGAGCTTTATTAGCTTGGGCCAAGTGTTCTAATAACCTTTACTGCTTTCTGGTCAGCAGAGAGAATGACCTGATCAAGCTGTCCCCAGAAACCTGTAAGTCCCTTAATACTGACAGGAATCTTCTCTTTGCTGTGGGTTTTAATGTTAGGACTATTTTATTTCTAAGGATGTTATGAGGAGGAGCTTATACCAGTCATCTTGACTATTCTATTTCTAAGGATGTTATGAGGAGGAGCTTATACCAGTCATCTTAAGGCACTCATTCAAAATCTGCTGGCCTGGGTTGTCCACCTTGACTCAATATGCAATCTCATGAAGCTTCAAGCCCTTAAACCCCCCTGTGACAGCCTGCATTTTGGCAGTAGGGCTATGCAAGGTCATCCTGATTGATCTCCGCGTTGACAAATGTTGCCCGACAGTTTAGGCCAGTTCTACATCTTAATGTTTAATTTTTCTTCCACAAGTCCTACTAAAGTCCTCCTTTACCATGCTAAATAAGTTTTCCTCCTCTTTGATGCATCTGCTATTCAGAAACTTCTACATCATTGTGATTTTTCTTAGCTATTGTGTCAACCAGAAACAATTCCCAGGGTGCAGCTGGACACATAGACAACACCAGTTCTGGAAATAGTTGCCTCATGAATGTTAACACCCTTCCAGGTCAGACTTGGTGATTCTCAAAGTAAATCCTGATTGCTTTTGGTGCAGAAGCGAGCAGGTTTGTCCATAGCCTACTCTCAGCCAGCAATTATTTTGCCTCAGCTTCTTAAATTGTGTAAACTGCTTCCAAGAAAATGTCTGGGTTTGTTTTTTGGTTGTTGTTGTTGGGTTTTTTTTGTCAGCTTTTCGTCTTCCCTGGTTAGTTCTGCTAGCCCTCCAAGCTATTCTGTAGTGGTTTTATATGAACTCCCTCCAAACTGCCATTAGTTTTTGTTTACACAAAATGGGGAATTGAGTATGTTTGTTCCATAGTAGACTGCACCCGATCAATATAGATAAAAAACATTACTTCCCTGTTAGTTGCTGTCTCTGCATATGCAGCCTAAAATTGTGGTGACCTTTTTTGCTGTCAGACTGCATTGTGGACTCACATCTAATTTACTATCTGCTACTAACCCTCAGTCTCTCCTACCCATTGCTGCTTTCTAGGTTTGTGTGGTCTGAAGAATTTTTTTTTCATTAAAAAAATCCAAAACTGTATTTTGTTAATCTTTTTTTTTCCCAAGTTGAATTTCATCTTGCATTTTTTCTGCTTGTAGATTCAGCCTCTCCACATCTCAGCTCTCTCTGTCCTCTATTTTTCCGATTCTTGTGGGTTTTGGAGTATCTGTAAATTTAATTCAAAGGAATTGCGAACTTATAACATGATTCCGTGTAGAAGAAAAGAGAAGTTTTGCTGCCCTATGTTTTTTGCTGCAAATCTTTTGTTTGCATCTGCTGCATATATACCTCATTAGTATAGTTAGCAAGTACTGATAAATGGAAGCTGAGTGACAGGTTACTTATAGAGAGGTGACTTTGCGAGTCATCAGCCGTGAGATAACTGAATCCCTTTGGATGGATGAGATCACCTGTAGCACTGTGAGAGAGGAGATGATGAGCAGGGCAAGGTGCTGGAGAACGTGCTGTGGGACAGAAATCCAGTGATCTGGCAAGGAGCTACAGAGAGATGCTGAAAGACAAACTGGAACACCTAAAAAGACAAGGAGGTGTGAAGCAGTTCACAATGATGGAGAGAATTTTTAGGTAAACAGAGAAGTCCTGTAATCTGCTGAGTTCTTAATTCAGTGTTTGCTGACATGGTGCTTACCTTGAGGTGGAGACAAGGCAGCGTGTGCTTTTAACGTGGGGCAAACGCCTGCCTTGTTGATGTGCTTTTACTGATTTAGCTGCCTTGTGTGTCAACTAGACTTTACCTTGCTTTCCATAGCCTCTTTTCTGTAGGGGAGACAAGGGTACCATGGGCTGTGAGGTATCCCAGTTTCCTTTCCAGAAAGGCCATGAGGAAAAGCAATTGATTTTCACCATCTCTTCACTCATGTATTATTCTATATGAGTAAACTGGGCTTTGAATATATGGGTTTATTTGAACCCTGCACACATACTCCATAGGGAAGTTTCAGGAGATGTTGGAATCCTTCTGAACCAGTAACAGGGAGGGGGAAAGCTCTTCCAAATAGCCATGATCTGAAATAATTAAATTTCTCACAGCTCTAATATTATGAAATGTGTATTTAAACACGGGTATCAAGATGAAAGAAACTATGACTCAGAAGTTTTAATTCAGCGGTTTTAGTAAATACTGAATGTTCTCTCTGATTTCCTGGTGGCGCTCAGATTAAAAATTGTTGACTGAGCTAGAAAAAAAAAAAAAACCCTGACCTCGTGCTGTTGATCTTAGGAAAGCTGTGGTCACTGTGTGCCAGCACAGGATCTGGTCATAAGAGTGCAAATGACTCTAGCTTTATGCCTGACATGTCAGTTTTGCTATTCATCTGCCTGCTATTAAGGTCAGTGGTACGAAACCACTGGGTCTGTGGCCAGTGCAGCAGCTTCGGCAGTAACGCTATGTATAATGAACATTTATGTGAAGCATGCTCATTCTGTCAATTAATCGGGGTTTTTCTTCTCCAGCATTTTTTTCTTTTCTTGTATTTTCACCATTGTGCAAATTTGACAAGCAGAGCTGTAAACAAAAAGGCGTCACTAAAAACATAGCAAATGCGTTAGGAAAAGGAAGGCATTGTCAGAAATCTGGGCTTTAATGTTCCCCAGCAAGTCCTAATGATGTGGAGACAGGGTTGTGATCTTAGATATGTAAAACTGCTTTTTGACAGGTCAAGTTATCTGCTCATCAGTGCCTTCTGAATTGTCAAAGCTTGATATCCTACTTCACAAAACATGAAGGCCCCTGTACAGCAGCATGCAGTGAACATGCCACATATACCCCCAAGGGTCTTAAGATCAACAGCTGGAGAACAGATACAGTGAGCTTCTGTTGCGGTTTTTGTTCCTTATCATCTGCATTGCAGAAAATACGGGACTACATCCTGGGTGTAGCTCTATAAATATTTTTTGCACCTGAAGAGTCCTGAAAGATGTCTGTCCCATCTCCTGGAGTGGTGACTCCTGAAGGATTTAATGGAGATGTTTACCCTTGTGTGTCAGGGTGCCTGATGAGAGACAGAATGTGCAATCAGGCAGAATCGAGATAGTGCTGTGAAACGGCGTGTCAACTGCTGGGTTATTGCCCCATCCCAGTGCCTCGTTAGCATCTTCCTGCTCCCAGCTCATTTTGGACCACTTTTGCACAGAGGCCAGATACTTCTGTGCAAGCTTTGAAAGAAAAAGGAAGTTAAACTGGAAGGTTTTCTTTTTATTCTTTCTGAGAATAGATTTCAAATGCTTTCTTCCCATTTATAAGGTGCATACACATGGCTACAATTTGTGGTGTCCCAGCCCTGTTAACAATGGGGACCACAAGATGGTAGATACAAGATGGGGCCTACAAGAGAGCTGGAGAGGGGTTGTTTACAAGCGTATGTAGCGATAGGATGAAGGGCAATAGTTTTTAAACTAGACAAGGGTAGATGTAGATTAGACATTAGGAAGAAGTTTTTTCCTATGAGGATGGTGGAACACTGGAACAGGTTGCCCAGAGAGATGGTGGAGGCCCCATCCCTGGAGATGTTCAAGGTCAGGCTTGATGGGGCTCTGAGCAACCTGATCTAGTTGAAGATGTCCCTGCTGACTGCAGGAGAGCTGGACTAGATGATTTTGGAAGGTCCCTTCCAACCCAAACCACTCTATGATCCTATGAACTAATGTCTCTGTACGGTAAAGTTCATACACCATGGTCTAATTTTGATCTCATTTGCTCCTGGTTTTAGGCTGCTTCACTCCTGTGAAGGCTGCTGATTTACACTGGGTTAAATAGTAGCAGAATTAATTCCAGCTGTCTATGCGATACATCAGGATACACAATGGGATGTAAAGTCACAAATGCCTGAATGAGAGATTTTTTTTTTTTTTGGCTACTGAAACTGTGCTTTGCCCATGACTTATTATGGACATTGTCCCTCACAGTCTGTGACTGGGAGGGTGCAAGATCCATTTCCATGCAAAGTGTGTGACTTGTGCCAAATTATTACAGATAGATTTATGATACAGACAAGAGACTGAAAGGAAACAGTATGTCAGAAATGAATTAGAAGTCAAGAAGGAAAAAGAAATGTAAAACACTTGAGCAGCCTGTATCTTTTAAATATTTTAAATAGAAAATCATATTTCACTTGCTCAGGGCCTTGGTCTAGGGAAGGTGCTTAAACCAATTCTTAAATTTAACATGGGCACATGATACTTGAAGCACAACTCCTCTCCAGTGCTTTCCTGGGATTGGGTTTAAGATTTCAGAGGAATGGTGCCAGCAGTATGCTGCTTTTTTTTTTATCCTTTACAAACAGCAATTATTAAGGCATAATCCATATTGCTTTCATCTTTTGTATTATTTAAACACTTGCAAAGTGCACCAGCTAGAAGCTTTATTTGGTAGGATAATTACACGGCATGTACTACTGACAAGAGCAGGGATGAGCAAAGTATCTGCTTGGATTAAGAGTCAAACTTCCTTGCAGGTGCTTGTGTCTGTGTGGGCAAGAATTAGGTAGGCTAAGTTTTGTTGTCCTGAATAATTCTGAAAAATTTGATTTCAAGCTGACATACTTTGATATTTCTGTAAGGTAGGGCACATTTTCTTAGTCCTTGCACATAAGGAGCTAAAGGAACCAATTCTACACATTTGATGTTGCTCTTTTTAAAAAAAAACAAAACAAAAAACAAAAAACAAAAAAAACCCCACAAAACAATATGCAAACAAATACTGCAGACTTGTAGTGAAGAAGGCTACCAAGGGAAAATCAGCTCCTCTGCAGTAAATTTTACAGTGGTCCTTTTACTAATGGAAATCACATGCCTATACCAAAAACAGGGAAAGATATTTCATCTCACATGTTCTAGTTCATTTTATTTATGACCTCTGTTATAGACATTCAGACTCTTTTTTCCTAATGTAATATGTGGCTCCAGTTGCATACCAATGACATTCACTTGCCAGATTTGTGACAAATTGCAATCAACAGAACTCAAGAATTCGTTCCTTGATTATTACAGGGAACATCCACAGAGTAAATGTTGGCAATATGAAGAGTGTGCATGTAAAAAAAAAAAAAAAAATCTATATATATTTGCACTATGTGTTTTGGGAGTTGTGGATGTGAGCAGGTCTTTTTCTCTCCAAAGTGTCTCTAGCACCATCCCAGTTCAGTCCCACTGGGTCAGAGGTGTGGGTGTTAGCCCAGAGCTACACAACCACTGACCTACTGGCCAGGATATATGGGCTTACTGGCCTGCCAGTTGCTTCCAGAAAAGGTAGATCATGGATGAATTTGGACTCAATGGAAACATTAATCTGAGTCTTTCCCTCCAGCCCAGCTGCTGCATTTTATGAAACGTGTAGGAATGTAATGATCCCTGAAACATCAGCTCCTCTTTTGGAATTGGTGGAACTGGTGCTTGGGTTCGTGTATAGGTGGGGGAACCAGAAAAGATTTAGTGGACAGGCAAAGTGACCCATTTTTTCCTGAAAACAGGCTGATTTAATTTTCTTTTTTTTTTCCTCAAAACTGGTGTGCTAAGAAAACCATGATAAAAACACTAAGTTATGGCTCCTGTTTATTCGCTGTAAATGATTCTCTCGACTTAAGGCAGAACATAATGCGCTTGAACGACTGCACCTCCCACGCTGTGCTGCTCTGAGTGGAAATAGACTTGCAGGAGATGTTCTGCTTTCCCAGTTTCATTTTTCCCTTCTAAGTGCAAGCCTTTGTTAAATCTAGGAACTGCTGTAGACTGTTTTTATGAAGGATCATAAGAAGTTAAGGTTTGCAGAGGCCAATTAGTTCTGCTCCATCTCTCTGCCAGTGCAGAGTTGTAGTATACAAAGTAATTTCTAGTGCTTTGTCTAGCTAATTTTTAACATGGGCATGTAGTGTTTTCACAGTGGAACAAAAGTCTTTTTTTATTTTATTTTTTTATATTTTCCCCCAATGTTCAACCTAAAACGTTCTCTTTGTTGCTTTCATCCCATGACCTCTTGTTACACTGCCATGTACCACACTTGGCAACTTGATTTGCTTTTTGGTGTTCACAGCATGTAGGTGCATGTGGAAGGTTGTTGTATTTTGGTTGTATAGTAGGTTGTTGTTTTTTTTTTTTTTAAAAAAAAAAGGGAGGTCAGAAATATATACCATTGAACTACCATGTGCTGTGCAATCAGTTCCACTGCTTGGAGGAGCGCTGGTGGCAGATTTGGAAGGCTTAACAAGTCACTTTGTTACAATGAGCTGCCTTTTTTTTTTTATGTATTATTCCATGTTTTCCTCACCCCTGCGCTCACAGTAGGAGCCAGCCTTTTTTTTTTTTTTAGCCTCTCCTTATTTGAATTCTTTCTCTTTTAGCTACCCAACTCCATAATAAACTGTAACAAGGCAAAGATGTACGCACAGTAAATCGCTTCTTTTGGCAGACGAGAAAAGTTTGTGCTTTCTTTCATAATCCTCTTTACATATTCCAAATTAATTTGTTTCCACAGCTTTTCCCCTTTGTATGTTTTGATTCTTTTTTTTTAAATGAAGCCATTGTCTGTTACCCTGAAAAACTGCTGTCCCATACACACTGTGCTGAAGATATCTGCTCAGCCTTGCATAATCTGCCTGCTTTTACCCACATTATCGCCTCTGCTTAGTGTTAAAAGGATATGGTCAGATCAAATTGGGCCAAAAGAAACCCCAGCCTCCAGGTTCCTGAGACAAGTAGGAGTTGGGGAGTTTGGGGTTGTTTTTGTTTTTTTTTTTTTTGTAATTTGCTAGAAACAACATTATGTCGTATCAAATAGATACTTCAAACAAATACAGGCAACAAATACAAATTCCTCCTTTAATGTTGGCCTACTGCACTATGAAGCATTTATTTGGAGATGACAGTAAACACAGGTAAAACTGATGAGTCTGATTATTTAACAGAAAAGACCTATAGAAAGGAAACAAACCACGCTCAGAAAACATTGCTCTCTTCCCTCACACTGACCCAAAATGCGTCGTCCTGAGCAGCTTTATCATCGATTGATGCTGCTCCTTAGGAAAGTTGCTGCTGAAACTCCTGTTGCAGTTTTACTGCCTTTACTGTGGTCTGGGAATGGGTGAAGCAAGATGGGTATAATGTGTAGGTGGCTTGGATGAAGAAGTTGAGTTGGGTACCACAAGGAAGATGTGGTCAGAAGGGGGGGGTCTGCATGTATAAGGCAAGGCATAGCTCGTGGTGCTGTGGAATTCAAGTGTTAAGTGGCAAAAACACAAAGACTAGCATTTAAAGCTATAAAAGGATAAAGAGAACAATTTCTGAGCACCTGAGTGACTGGCACGGCTTGGGAAGACACCCCAAAAGCCTGCTTCACAAATGCAATTCAAAGACATAATACAATACTGTTAGTTCTGATTTCTGCTTTTGGTCACAGATGTAGTTGTTGCACCTGTTCTTGCTGATGGGTTCCAAAAGTTTTCTTGTCTTGCTACTGAATGGGTGCATGTACTGAATGCAGACTTATTCTATCAGGATAGAACTTAGAAGCATTAAATGTCTCAGCAGGTAAAAGATCATCTATCCCAATGTCTGCAACTCACCATTTACCTCAAATCCTTGGACTTGACCCTGGAAAACAGATCTTGTCACGATTGCTTGATTCTATTTTTTTTTAAGGTAGCCAGGTTGCTACTTTTCACAGGCAGGATGTAAATTGCTTTTCTGTGAAGTTTTATCATTGAATAATGTTGCTTTGAGAGGCGATGACTATTTTTCTAGATGATCATAGCCATACAACGATGGATGCTCGAGGCACCAGAGAACAGGCTTGTGATCATTTTGGTTTGCCATCCAGGACTGGTGAGATTGTTCCTGGTGCAATTATTGTAGTCAGTCTCAAAGGAAAGGTGATGAGATCTTTCAAAATGAAGTAAAAACATCTAAGAAAAAGCAAGTGAGTTTCCTCTGAGTTTGGGAGCTTCAAGTTTTGGAGGAAGTTGAATCCTGCCCTGGTGCTTGCATTGCACACCCCTTAGGATGCTGTCCAGACAAATGCCCTCAGCTGGTGGAGCAGTTACAAATCTCACCAGGTCCTCAAAGCATTTCCCCCTGCTGATTAGCATCATTTCTGCCTTGTCCAGGTTGAGCAGTAGCCAGCTGGCCTTCTTCCAGAAACCAATTTCTGCCAGACATCGTTTGAGGTTGGCAGCAGCCGTGTCTGGGTCAGGAAGGAAGGAGATAGAGCTGGATGTCATCAGTGCGCTGACGGTAGTGCAGCGTGTACTGCTTCGTAGATGCCCTGCAGCAGCCGATGAACCAGAGAGGTGGATGGAAGTGAAGCCAGTAGGAAAATTTGAGGCTGCGCAGTCGCCCAGCAGAAGATTTGAAAGAGCATATCATCTCACATGGGGAGAGAGGGGGAATGTCTGGAATTTCTCCCTATGGATTTTTGTGCTCATTAGTGTGTAAATCTCATAGTGAGCAGGTTGTTCTGGGCAGTGTTTTCGCTCAGCCAGTGTAAATCCCTGTGGCCTGGGTTGTGAGCGCCACTGGTGTTGCTCAGGCAGTGGAACGTAAGCGTTGGCGACCTGTTTTCTGAAGCACCCCTGGTTTCGGCAGCCTTTTTTGAGCATCTTGCAGGTGTACGTCGGGCATAATTTCAGATCATGAAGGATAGCTAGCAATTTAAGAGATCTGGCTATGCAAATGCTTGGTTTTGTACTATGGGTTCAGCCTGTGATGTGGATGTATCCACTTTAATGTGGGGCCCTGCGAGTTTGTGTTTCTCTTGTAGGACTTTTCAATGCTTGCACCACGAGGCACTGCTCATGTGTTGTTCTAGCCGTTACCTCTATCCAGCTGTGCCTGGGAAGGGCTAAAGAGTTAGATTTCAGAGAGTGGAAATGTACCTGGGATGACACATGGCCTTCAGTAAGGAGGCAAGCTTGAAAACAGGACGTCTCAGGAGATGCTCTGAGGAGAGGGGAGAAATAGGAGAAGCAGTGCTTTGAGCCCAGGAACAACACCTCTCCCCACGGCTTCATTTAAAATGAGTATTTTGAACATAAAGCTGAGATTTATGAGTGGATGAGCATTGTGTGAAATCTGTGAATTCAGTGCGAGCCACCGCTTTAATGTGATGTCTTTAGGACATGAAGTCATTATGGTAATGATGTGATTGGTAAGGAGACTCTCAGAGAGTTTTGTTCCAAACACAGGACCATGAAGAAGAAATAGCATTATGAGTTTAAGTAATGCTTTGAGCACCCATAATGTGTAATTTACAGGTATTCCGAATCCTTGGATACCAACAGAGCTGCTGCTAAGAGTTGCTCCTGCTTGCTTTACCTATAGCAGAAGCCCACTGACATCAGATAGCTGACTGCGCTTCTTATCCGAGTCAAACATTGCCTAAGAAACAAACAGAATTTGGCAGGAAAATATGTGGAATAAAATACCAAGGAGAAAGTTTTCACCTAACCAAACTGTAAACGAACAAACAAATTAAAAATAAGGCACATGCAGAACTTCAATGCTGTTGTTTATTAGCGAGACATAAGCTGCCAAAACACCTTCAGTGATGGCTTGTGGGCAGCAGGGTTTTGAAATAATGCTTTGGAAAGTTGATATCTTTAAATGTGTACATTTGTATTCCGTGTGCTACAGGGAAACGTTATTTCACAGATTTTAGGCTAACTGTAAATATTTGGACTTTGAATTGCCATCTGACAAACATCCTGGGGGGTGGTTTTATGTCTTCTTCTGTGGAACACTTGATGTTTGAGAAAAATCAAACAGCAAATCATATCAGCTGACCCATTTTAAACCGGTGGGGGGATTATCTAAACTACTAGATATCGTTTCTAATGATCTGGATTTGGCAATGTGCAAGCTACTAATTCAGATTTTTAAAATAACTTGCAATGAGCGTGCTTGTGGTTTGCCACTCTGTCAAACAAATGAAAATTTTCCTCTGAAGATTTTCCTTAAACCCTGGAAGTCAATTCTATACTTGAGACTCTGTAGAAAATTCCTATTATATATGGAATTAGAGTATTACATGGAAGGTCTTATTCAGACTTTCAGAGGAATTTTACTCTCTTTTTAAATATACAGGCTGCAAGCATTTCAGATTAAGCAGTAAAACTTAGAGAAACTTCTAACTCCTGGAATGAGTCTTTATGTTTAGTCTAGTAGATGGAAAGACTCTACAATAAGTGTTTGTCCAGGGAAAGTGTAG